>JAWQEG010006476.1:40000-50258 GCA_033782935.1 Petrolisthes cinctipes
CATTATCAGTTATTAATATTATTATTATTTTTATTGTATTTTTATTTTTTTATTATATTCAATTCAGTTTATATTATTATTATTATCATTATTATTTGTAACAATTCACTTAATTTATATATACCGGTATATATATTACTATTACTATTCTTTGTATGTTGGTTAATACGAGTGTGGCTACGAATATTATTTTTTATTAAGTAATGGTGTTTATTGGTGTATATATGTTGGTGTATTGGTGTTACTGGGGTATTTTTGTTTTGGGTATATTGGTGTATTTGTGTATTATAAGAGTATTTGTGTTATTAGTATATTGGTATTTTTGATGTTTTTATAAATGTATATAGGCCTATCTGTTATTGGTGTAATTGTGTTTATATTTTTGTTATATTTTTGCATTGTGTTGTGTTGTGTTGTGTAATTCAGTGATGATGTGGCGTGACTCAGCCTGTGTTGTGTTGTGTTGTGTTGTGTAGTTCAGTGATGATGTGGCGTGACTCAGTCTGTGTTGTGTTGTGTTGTGTTGTGTTGTGTTGTGTTGTGTTGTGTTGTTCAGTGATGATGTGGCGTGACTCAGCCTGTGTTGTGTTGTGTTGTGTTGTGTTGTGTGTGAAAAATGAGGGTCGAGGTCGAGTCTGCCTGTCTCCACGGCCGCTATTGTCAAGGCAAGATGGATAGTAAGGGGGAAGGGAGACGAAAGGAAAGGGGAAGAGAGAGAGAATGAAAGAGTAATGATGAATGATGTATTTTGAAAGAGAGGGAGTGAGTGTGAGACGAAAGAGAAGGGAGAGTGAGACGAAATGAAAGGGAATGTGAGACGAAATGGAAGGGGAGATAGAAGGAAGAGAGGAAGACAGAGTAATGATGAGTGATGCATTTAGAAAGAGAAGAAAGGGAAGATAGAAGGAAGAGAGAGGAAGAGTGAGACAAGAGAAGGGATGATAGAAGGTAGAGAGAGTTATGAGGATGAATTTAGAAAGAGAGGAAATGAAAGTGAGACGATAGAGAAAGGAAGATAGAGAAAGAGAGAGTAATGAGACATGATGCAATTAGAAAGAGAAGAAGGGAAAGATAAAAGGAAGAGAGAGGAAGAAAGTATCAACAAGAAAGGGAGGGTAATGATGATATATTTAGAAAGAGAAGAAGATAAAGATAAAAGAGGAGAGAGGAAGAAAGAGTAGTGATGAATGATGTAAATAGAAAGAGAAGAAGGAAGATAGAAAGAAGAGAGAGTAATGATGAATGATGCAATTAGAAAGAGAAGAAGAGAAAGATAGAAAAAAGAGAGAGGAAGAAAGAGTAATGATGAATGATGCAATTAGAAAGAGAATTAAGAAGGAAGAGAATATATCAACAAGAAAGGTAGGCTGGGCTATAAAATGACTGGTAGGGTGGGATGGGGTCGTGTGTGTCTTAGAGGGCTTGGTGGTAAGAGAAAGTATAGGGGCAAAATTATCAGTAGTTGGGTGTGGGGTGGGTGGGAGGGAGCTTGTAATGGGGGTGTTAACAGGTGTCGTAGGGGGAAGGGGAGGGTATTGGTGGTGATAAGAAGACAAATGGTGCCCGGAGGAAGGGAAGGAACAGATAATCAGGGAAGGAGTTGGAAGGCAGTTAGTTGGGTCACAAGGCGAAGAAGGGGGACTACGAGGAGGAGGAGGAGGAGGGAATTAGGGGAGTGGAGGGAAAGGGAGGAAGGGAATAAGGGGAGTGGAGGGAGAGGGAATGAGGGGAAATAGGAGGAGGAGGAAAGGGAATAAGGGGAGTGGAGGGAGAGGGAAGGGAATAAGGGGAGTGGAGGGAGAGGGAAAAGGGGAATAGGAGGAGGAGGGAATAAGGGGAGTGGAGGGAGAGGGAAGGGATTAAGGGGAGTGGAGGGAGAGGGAAAAGGGGAAAGAGGAGGAGGAGGAGGAGGGAATGGAATAAGGTGAATGGAGGGAGAGGGAAAAAGGGGAATGGAGGGAGAGGGGATAGGGTTAAGATGAACTAGAGGAAGGAATATAGGGAGAGAGGAATAGGGGAAGGGAAGGAAATTGACAATGGGGGAATAGAGGGAGACTAGAAGTGGGGAATAGGGGGAAGCAAGTAAGGGAAAGGGGGAAAAGGGGAATAGGGAAAGGGGGAATAGAGGGAGACTGAAGGGTAAATGGGGAATATGGAGAGAGAAAATATGGGGGAATACTGGGAGTGAGGGAGAAGAGGGAGAGGGAAGCAGGGGACATAAGGAGGGAGGGGGTCGCGGGAGACGTAGGGAGGGAGAAGAGGTAGGGGGAAGGGGTAGCGAGGGACTGAGGGAGGGAGAAGAGGTAGGGGGAAGGGGTAGCGAGGGACTGAGGGAGGGAAGTGGGGTAGCAAGGGACTGAGGGAGGAAAGGGGGGGTAGCAAGGGACTGAGGGAGGGAAAGGGGGGGTAGCAAGGGACTGAGGGAGGGAAGGGGGGTAGCAAGGGACTGAGGGAGGGAAGGATGGGTAGAAAGGGACTGAGGGAGGGAAGAGGGGGTAGCAAGGGACTGAGGGAGGGAAAGGGGGGGTAGTGGGGGACTGAGGGAGGGAAGGGGGGGTAGTGGGGGACTGAGGTAGGGATGGAAGGAGGGGAGGGAGGGAGAGGGAGGGGTGTTCACTATCATCATCAATCCGTACCTGCCTGAGAGGACGAATGCTCCGCAGTGTGACATCCTGGCCAACTCCGTGTCCAAGGTGAGAGAACCAGAGTCCACGGTACAGTCCCTGATGACCATCCTCACCCCGTTGTCAGCTGTAACCACACACATATACACACTCGTCTCGTCTGTCCTTACTCATGTTCAGATAGTCTTCCTTGTAACACACATACAGATACATACACACACATACATACACACACAGATACACACTCGTCTCGTCTGTCCTTACTCATGTTCAGATAGTCTTCCTTGTAACACACATACACATATACATACACACACACACACACACACACACACACACACACACACACACACACACACACGTCTGGCCTCACGAATATCCTTCCTTAAAATACACACACACACACACACATCTTGCCACACTAATGTTCAACCAGCCTTCCTTCCTTATACACCTGTCACACCTATCATTGCATTTGTCACACCTGTCCTTGTAGGTACGTGTCACACATCTGGCTTCACTATTGTCACACCTTTCCTTACACCTGTCACACCTGTCATTGAACCTGTCACACCTTTCCTTACACCTGTCACTCCTTTCCTTACACCTGTCACACCTGTCATTAAACCTGTCACACCTTTCCTTACACCTGTCACACCTGTCATTGAACCTGTCACTCCTTTCTTTACACCTGTCACACCTGTCATTGAACCTGTCACTCCTTTCCTTACACCTGTCACACATCTGTCATTAAACCTGTCACGCTCAATTATTATCCTTTCTTGAATCTGTCCCACCTTTCTTTGCACCTGTCACTCCTGTCTTTGTATCTGTCAAAACTGTCTTTGTATCTGTTTTCATATCTCTCGCTGCCGTGCAAACCTAAGCGAGCACACACACACACACACACACACACACACACACACACACACACACCTTTGATTATATCTCTCCTCTTCATTCACCTGTCACATAACCATTAAAACCAAGTTATCCTTACTACTACTACTACTACTACTACTACTACTACTACTACTACTACTACTACTACTAATACTACTACATCCACAATTACCACTATAACCATCACCAAACACTACACACCAGGCACTACATTCACCACTACTTACCACAATTATTTTATCACCACCCTCCACTACCACCACTACCACTATCACCACTACCACTATCACCTTAACTACCACCAATACCATCAACAACAACAACAACAACACGACCTTCACTACTACCACCACCACCAATACTACCACCACCAACACCACCACACCACCAACAACAACAACAACAACACGACCTTCACTACTACCACCAACACCAACACCACCACCTACCACCACCAACACCACCACCACCACCACCACCAACACCACATCTTCACTACCACCACCACCACCACCACTACTACAGACGACCTACCCTAGCCTCGTTTAATGTCACGTCATCATCAATTTAGAACCTCTCAGAATTTTAGTGGTAAATGTCTTAATCTACTTCCCTCTCTCTCTCTCTCTCTCTCTCTCTCTCTCTCCACATTCTAACCTCTCTCTCTCTCTCTCTCTCTCTCTCTCTCTCTCTCTCTCTCTCTTTTATTCGCCTCTCCTTTTCTCTCTCTCTCTCTCTCTCTCCTTCTCTCTCCTCTCTCTCTCTCTCTCTCTCTCTCTCTCTCTCTCTCTCTCTCTCTCTCTCTCTCTCTCTCTTTATTCCTCGTTTTTTATAGTGAATTTAATATCTGTTCTCCCTAAGTGGATTCCTTACTGCAATATTTTCTGATTTCTTTACATATTTAGTTTCATCATCTCCATCCACCTCTCTCTCTCTCTCTCTCTCTCTCTATATATATATATATATATATTATTTCCTCACCTCCATCTTCTCCTTTCCCTCCTATCCATATTCTTTCCATTACCTTCCTCACCTCCCTTTCACCTCCCTCCTCCTCCTCCTATTCACCTCTCCCCCCCCCCATCTATCCCAACCTCTCTCCTCCGGAAACGGAGGAGTCTAGGGAGCCCTGCAGTTGGGGGTTCCCTGAAGGTTCTATTGTTCAACGCCAGGTCCATCCGAAACAAGTTTTTGGAACTGCGGGCCCTCGTTGCGACAGAGGAACCCGAGATGGTGGCCATAACGGAGTCATGGTTGAGAACCTCAGACAGAGATCTTGAAGGGGAATTCGTGATTCCAGGCTACCAACTCTTCCACAAAGATAGAGAGGACAGAGGGGGTGGTGGTGTGCTGTTGTATGTAAAGAACTCCATCAAATTGATGACCTGCAACATCACATCGAACCACGAGCTCCTTGGAGTTGATCTAGAAATAGGCACTGCAAAATACAGAACCCTGCTGCTTTATAGACCCCCTGGACAACTCAATGAGATGGACAGGGACCTATACCAGTTGCTGGTGTGAACTAGTGGACGGCAGGGTGTGCATCCTTATGGGGGACTTCAACACACATGTTGACTGGGAAACCAGAGAGCCCTCTGCCGAGAACACACCCACTCTTGGAGTTTGTAAATGATGAATTCCTCACTCAATGGGTAAGGGAGCCAACAAGAGGTGCTAACATACTCGACTTGGTCCTCACCTCAGAGGATGACATCATCAAGACCTCTCTGTAAACGAAGAAATAGGTGGAAGCGACCACAAGCTTATAAGATTTTCTGTTAAAGTCCCTAATATGGAGTCCGTGACCCCGGTGCATAGAAAATTAGACATAGGGAGAGCGAACTTTGCAGGTCTTCGTGAAAGCGTTGCTGAAATGGAACTAGAAGAGGGAGAGAGTGCTGATGATCTGTGGAGGTCATTCTTGTCTTCCTTCATGGAAACTTCAGTCGCGCTTTATTCCTCTGAAGGGAACAGGTCAGAAGTTCATTCAACCTAAGTGGTTTAATCGGGAAATCCCGTAACCTACTAAGGGAGAGGAGAACTGCGTATCGTCGAGCGAAGGCATCTGGGGACTTTGACGGTCATAGAAGACTGAATCGAAACGTGAAGTCCAAAATAAGGGCGGCTAAGCGTGCTGAGGAGGTCCGTGTGGCTAGACTCTGCAAAGAGAACCCCAAGGAGTTTTTTCAGTTATGTGAATGGCCGTAAACCAATCCGACGCAGGATCGGTCCTGGTGAATGAGGATGGAGCATTGATGCACTCTGATGCAGAAAATGCTAACCTCTTAAATGAGTATTTCTCTTCAGTGTTCTCTGAGGAGAGTGGTCCCATTCCCGAACCTTTGGACTCCTTCAGTGAGAAGTTGGAGTCAATGGTCTTCACCCCAAGAAGAAATCGAGAGAAAAATAATCGAATTAAAGCAAACAAGTCCCCCGGTCCGGATGGGTTCTTACCTAGAGTGTTGAAAGAAGTGCATGGTGAAGTATCACGGCACCTGTGCATGGTCTTCAACAGGGTAATCCCAGACTGGATGCGTTCCTAGAGACTGGCGTGAGGCAGAGGTGACTCCTATCTTCAAGAAGGGAGATGCTAGCCAACCGTCAAACTACAGACCCATCAGTTTAACCTCGATAGTCTGTAAACTCATGGAGAGCATCATGGTGGACAAAATAACAGCACACTTAGAATCAAATTTGCTACTGAGGGGTTCCCAGCATGGGTTCCGGCAGCACCGGTCATGCATCACAAATCTGGTGGAATTCTTCCATTTTGTTTTCAGTGAGCATGATCGGGATAAAAGCGGTCGATGTTGTCTACTTAGACTTTCAGAAAGCCTTTGATAAGGTACCCCACCGCCGCCTCCTTCGGAAAGTGCGTGCACTGGGCATAGACGGAAATGTGGCAAATTGGATAGTGAACTGGCTAAGTGACAGACGGCAGCGGGTGGTAGTGAATGGACAGGCTTCAGAGTGGGTGCCCGTTACTAGCGGTGTTCCCCAAGGTTCTGTTCTGGGACCACTACTGTTTATCATCTATGTTAATGACGTGGATGGTGACATGGTTGCCAAGATTTCCAAATTCGCCGATGATACTAAGCTTGGTATGAATGTCGCGAAGAAGGAAATACTACCCGCTTACAAGAAGATCTTAGGAAGATCGGGGAGTGGTCTGACACGTGGCAAATGCCATTTAACGTGAACAAATGCAAAGTTATGCATATAGGCCACAGAAACCCCGAACCTTAAGGGCAATGCTCTCGTAAGCACTGATACTGAGAAAGACTTGGGTGTAACTATCACCAGCGACCTCAAGTTCTCAAAGCAGTGTATTGAGGCTGAGAAGAAAGCCCAAAGGATGTTAGGGTACATAAAGCGACAGTTTGGATACCGGAACAAGGAGATAGTACTTTGTCTGTACAATTCCTTGTCCGACCGCAACCTGGAGTATGCAGTCCAGTTTTGGAGTCCTTCTTACCGAAAGGATATCGCTAGATTGGAACGAGTGCAAGCCAGGGCAACCAAACTTATACCCTCTCTTAGACACAAGAGCTATAAAGAGCGGTTGGTAGAACTCGATCTGTTCTCTTTGGAAACCCGGAGGACTGCGTGGTCAGCTTATCGAAGTGTTTAAAATACTACGAGGCTTTGACAATGTAGACTACAGGGACATTTTCCAACTCAGTGAGGGCACAACCAGGAATCATGGCTACAAACTTGAACTGAAGCGATACAACCGTGATCTGTGTGGTAAGTTCTTTACATACAGCATCTGCGGTACTTGGAACGCGCTTCCTGCTGATGTAGTCAACAGCAACTCTGTGGATCAGTTCAAGTCCAGATTAGACAAAGCCTAATGGTGATGGTTTCACATGACACATTCGAGGACCGGTCGCCTACTTGCGCAACTAAACCACAGGTACCCTCTTTGTATGGATCGTAAGGTCCCCTAGGGTACTTCTTTTCCTTGTAACTCCTTGTAACTCCCTCTTTCCCCCTCGTTCCCAGCCTATTATCCTCTTTCTCAACCTCTCTTCTCTCTCCTTCTTTTTCCCAACCTCTTTCCCCATCTTTCCCAACCCTTCCTCTCTCTCCCTTTCTTTCCTAACCTCGCTCCCTCTCTCTCCCTCTCTTTCATAACCTCTCTCCTCTCTCTCCCTCTCTTTCCCAACCTCTCTCCTTCTTCCTACCGAACCTCTCTCCTCTCTGCCCTCTCTTTCCCAACCCCTCTCCTCTTTCCCAACCTCTCTCCTCTTTCCCAACCCCTCTCCTCTTTCCCATCTTCCTACCCAACCTCTCTCCATCTAACCCACCTTCCCTCCTCACCCATATCTTTCCTTCCCAACCTCTCTCCTCTCACCCACCTTTCTTCCCAACCCTCCCTTTCTTTTCCCACACCCCTCTCCTCTCTTCCAACCTCTCCCACCTTCCTACCCAACCTCTTTCCATCTAACCCACCTTCCCTCTCACCCATATCCTTCCTCATCTCCATACTGTCATAACAAGAACCACCACAGTTGACCATCATAAAAAACAATACCAACCATTAAACACAATACGACCCATAGACCAAGTAATGTAAATAAAAACCCTCTGGCTCGTATTATTAAATTTCTTATATAGGGAAAAAAAAAAAAAAAAAAAAAAAAAAAAAAAAAAAAAAAAAAAAAAACAAAAAAAAAAGAGAAGGCTCCTCGTCGTTCAGTTCGTAAAAATGCAAAAAATAAAAAAATAAAAATAAATAATAATAATAAGAAATTGAAAGACCAAGAGAATTTTCCCTCGAAGAAATATATACATAGGCTAGTTTAAGGGGTGCGGGAATAGGGGGGCAGGCTTGGGAGGGGTTTAGGGGGGTGCGGGGGTTTTGGGGGGTGCGGGAGTAGGGTGACAGGCTTGGGGGGGGGGAGGGTGCAGGAGTATGGGACAGGCTTCTTACCCACCCTGAGCCTGTCCCCCTACTTCCCGCACCCCCCCCCCGTCCCCCCCACCCAAGCCTGCCCCTACTCCCGCACCCCCTTAAACTTCTTATATAGGGAAAAAAAGACTCGTCGCTCAGGTCGTAAAAAAAAAAAAAAAAAAAAAAAAAAAAATAATAATAATAATAATATAATAATAAATAATAATAATAATAACAAACAGAAAGACTAGGAGAATTTTCCCTCGAAGAAAACAATATAGGCTAGTTTAATAATATCATAGTATCCTATCCTTCAGACTTACCACACAGGATCATTGGGGACTTGTTAACTTCAATTTGTCAACCCAACATCTAGTAACTCCTTCTCTTTAGTTATAATTATATGTGTTGATACTCGACCCCCTCTTACTCTACAAATAAAAAATAAGCAAACTTGACCTCAATTCCACAACCCAACATTTTACTCCTTCCACTTATTCATCTTATGCTACTCGACCCCCTCTTACTCCTATACAAATAGTTAATTCCACAACCCCACAATTCCACAACCCAACATTTTACTCCTTCCAGTTATACGTGTGGTTAGAACTGTACTGAATACTCTTTACAAATAATTAATAGGCAATCATGACCTTCAACTCTCCAACTCAACATTTTACCTCCTTCTCTTTATACATAATTATGTTGATACTCGACCCCCTCTTACTCTATACAAATAATTAATAAAAAGCAATCATGACCTTCAATTCCACAACCCAACATTTTACTCCTTCCACTTATTCATCTTATGCTACTCGACCCCCTCCTACTCTATACAAATAGTTAATTCCACAACCCCACAATTCCACAACCCAACATTTTACTCCTTCCTCTTATTCATCTTATGCTACTCGACCCCCTCTTACTCTATACAAATAGTTAATTCCACAACCCCACAATTCCACAACTCAACATTTTACTCCTCCACTTATACGTGTGTTTATAAGTGTACTGAATAGCCTACTCTGAGGTAATAGATGATCTTCAGTTTTTCGACCCAATGTATTACTCCATCCTCTTATACATCTTTACCACCACCACCACCACCACCCAACTCGACCCCCTCTCAGCGTGTAAATAAAAGCCGATCATAATTGTACTGATACTCTGCAAACCCTCAGTTACTGAATATTATATGGGAAAGGTACAGTACAGTTTTGGCATTTTTGGGGAGATAATGATTCCTCCAAACTATTCCCAACAACCAACAACAACAACAACAGTCTACCAATTGCCAGCACTTATAACGGGTACACGATAAGAGGATTAACAGCTCTGAATGTACCAGTTATAAGTGCCGGCAACTGTACATTCCTGGTATACTTTGGAGGAATCAAGGCCTCTCTAATGAGCCAAAGTATATAATTTAGGCTACTGACTCTCCCTTATATTAATTAAGTGAATGTCTACCGTTTACTGATGACGGAAGCCTCAGGTAACCAATAGCAATCCTCCTTGACTTAATGCTTTTCCCTGATTGGTCCAGAACCGAAGAAGCACCTCCACTGCACGCTGATTGGACGAGGAAGCCAGTTGTGTGGTACAGAGAGAGAGAGAGAGAGAGAGAGAGAGAGAGAGAGAGAGAGAGAGAGAGAGAGAGAGAGAGAGAGACGGAAGAAGGGAACTGATATAAAAGATTAAAAACGAGAGAATAACATGAGAAATAATAATAATAATAATAATAATAATAATAATAGTAACAAGAATGAATGCTAGGAGGAGGAAGAAGAATGTGACAGGAGTACAAGAGATATTTTTTCCTCCATCCCAC
>JAWQEG010006477.1:0-17508 GCA_033782935.1 Petrolisthes cinctipes
TTCCAACTTGTCCAATCATTTCTCGTCCTCCTTACTTCACTTCATAACAGCCTTTGATAACCCCACTCCATCTTCCCCACTTTCATCTTCACTTCCCTTCGCTTCTCTCCTTCACTTTTTCCCTAACCACTTCACTATCCTTACCCTCTCTTCCTTCTTTCCCTCACGATTCCACCCTCATCTTCTTTTCTTCATCTCTCTCCTTCATTCCTAAACCTTTCGTTCAATTTCAATTCTCCATGCCCCCCCCCCCCCCCCTTTTTCACTACTCTCTCCCTCTTTTTTTCTCCTCTTCCTTCCCTCCCAGTCTAACCGCCCTCTCCTTCCTCTCCTTTTATATTTTCCTCTATTCTCCTCCTTTCCTCTTTAACAGCTACCTACCTTTCTCCCTCATTTTACTCTCCCTCCCTCCTTCTCCTTCTTCCCTCTACCCCCTTGTCCAGAGAGCTCAGAATAATTGCAGATGTAATTCAAGCCAACTGACCGTCCTTCATCGTTTCTCTGTACCTCGCCCCGCCCCCCACCCCCCCCATCTTTCCTCCAGATATCCCCCCTTTCCTCCCTCCTTCCACTTCTACGTCTCTTCCTCCCTTTCTCTGCCTTCCTTCCATTGCAGCTTCTTCCTCTCTCTTTCTTTCCTGTTTCCCCTTACTCCTTCTAACATGTACTCATAATTATATTTTCTTCTCTTTTTATGTAAATACAGTAGAGTATAGCTATCTATTATTCAATCTAACTCTATATAGAGTATTTATATACATCTATCTCAACCTTATCTGCAATCCTTTCCCGTCATTTCCTTGTCTCTTTCCTCCATTTCTCTTTATCCCATCTTTTATTCATCAGAGACTCGTAATTCTTTTTTCCACCACCATTCCCCTTCTCACTATCTACTTCCACTACTCATCTCATCTTCATTCCTGCCTACACTTGGTCCCTTTCTTCTCCTTCGTCCTTACCCCACACTCCTCCTCTTCTTCCCTCCTCCTCCCTCCTCCTCCCCTCTCTAACCCTGAGGGGATTTCACTCTCCCCTTACTTCCCTCTCTTCCTCCTCCCCTCATCTTTGAAAGACAGGAAACAGAGAGGGTATTAGAAGCATGGCAGGGCGGGCCTGGGGAGAAAATGAGAAGGGAGAGAGATAGAGGGAGAGCCACGGCAGAGAGAGGGGACTGATGGGAGAGATAAAGGGAGGAAAGCAAGAGATGGAGACTGAAAGGAGAGATGGAAGAAGAAAAGGAAGGGGCGGGGGGGAACTGAATGAGAGATAGAGGGAGATAAAGATGAGAGGAGGAAAACAAGAGATAGAATAAGTGAGAGTAATCTGGAGAAGAGAGCTTGGACGAAGGGATAAAATGAGTGGCACTGGGGAGGGAAAGGGAAGTGGAAGGAGAGACAGAGGAAGCTGAGAAGCGAGGGATGGCAATAAAGAGGAGGAAGGCGAGTGATAGGAAATGCTGAGGTAAATAGGGGGAGAGGGATGATAATATATATATATATACAGAGAGAGATAAGGAGAGTCTCAAAGAAAGGGAGAGAGAAAGAGACAGACACACGACACACACAGTGGCACAGAAAAAGCGAAATAGGGAAAGAAAATTAGTAAAAGGGTAAGAAAAATAAGAACAGTGATAAAGGAATAAAGAGACAGACAAGCAAGGGTCGACGGGAACAGGGAGAGGAAAGTTAAGGCAATACATTAAAATCTTCAAAGAATTTGCCTAAATGAGAGTCCAGCTCACATTTTTCTCCCACAGACCGAAACATTACGAGGAGAATTAACATTATTTATTTCCCTGCGGGTATATACTGTATATGCGCGTCTGCTAATGCTCAAGAGAGAAGAGTGAGCATAACAAGCATACAAGGTTATTAGCATAGTCGAGGCGCTCAGAGATACAGCCAACCAAACGCCAATAGTATTCTTCAGTATAAGAAACCTAACTCAATTTTCACACTGTCGCCGATTTAAGTTTTTCTCAGGATTCAGAGCTGATGTAGAAGGTCAAATGCACAGGAAAACTTTCATGTGCTGGACGATGAAGTAATATAGCCATGATCGCCCATCTTTTCCCTAGCCATTTGTTTTGGCGTTTGGACAGTTGTGACTCGCAGTGCCTCGTGCAAAAGAGAAAAATCCTGGTGGGCAAAAGATGAACTAAGTCTCTGGGAAATTCAGCAAGGTTTAAAAAAATAGACGTAAGTTAAATGCTGAAAACACTTCTCTACTCCTTCATGCATATTGTGTAAGTGGAACTGGTAAACATTATACAGGTTTTGTACAGAATTAAATTGAAGAATATGAGAAATACCGCAAAGTAAGTAAACGTTAGATTATTCACTACAGTTACTACGCTACTACTCTCGTAACACTCATTCATACATCTACAAACATGACAGTAAAACAAAAGATTACTTACATACAAGAGTACAAATTCGTTCACACACACACACACACACACACACACACACACACACACACACACACGACACACACACACACACACACACACACACACACACACACACACACACACACACACACACACACACACACACACACACACACACTACCCTTCACCCCATCAACCCCCCACCTCCCCCCCCCCCCTCATACGAATGCAACCCCCAAAACACACACACACACACCACACATACAACTCTTTTCCTCAGCACCAGCCAACCATCATTATCCTTCTCGCGTCGATGAACATAAACCCACGACTCCCTCAACTCCCTCCTCTCCCCTCCCACATCATCAACTTCCCCTCTTCCTCTCCCCTTCCCTGCCACAACATCAACTCCCACATTTTCCCGTCCACAACATCAACTTCCCCTCCCCCTCTTCCTCTCCCCTCCCACAATATCAACTCCCCCTCCTCCTCTCCCTCTCCCCTTCCCTCCCCACAACATCAAGTCCCCTTCGTTTTCCTCCCCTACCACAACATCAACCCCCCCCCTCCTCCTCCCCTCCTCCTCTCCCCTGCCACAACATCAACTCCTCCACCCTCCCCTCCCCTCCCACAACATCAACTCCCCCTCCTCCTCTCCTCTCCCCCAACATCAACTCCCCTTCGTTTTCTCCCCTACCACAACATCAACCCCCCCTCCTCCTCTCCCCTCCCCGAACATCAACTCTCTCAACTCCCTCATCTCCCCTCCCACAACATCAACTTCCCCTCCTCCTCTCGTCTCCCACAACATCAACTCCCCCTCTTCCTCCTCTCTTCTCCCCTCCCCACAACATCAACTCTCCCTCCTCCTCTCCCCTCCCACAACATCAACTCCCCTTCTTCTCTCCTCTCCCCCTCCCCGAACATCAGCTCCCCCTCCTCCTCTCCTTTCCCCTCCCACAACATCAACTCCCCTTCGTTTTCCTCCCCTACCACAACATCAACCCCCCCTCATCCTCTTCTCTCCACTCCCACAACATCAACTCCCCCCTCCTCCTCTCTCCTCCCCACAATACATCAACTCCCCCCTCCCTCCTCTCTCCTCCCACAACATCAACTCCCCCCTCCTCCTCTTCCCATCCACAACATCAACTTTCCCTCCCTCCTCTCCCCTCCCACAACATCAACTCCCCCTCCTGCTCCTATCTTCTCTCCCCTTCCACAAAATCCAATCCTACCTCCTCCCCTCCCACAAGAAGTACCCCTAACGTTTTTCTTCCTCTCTCACAATACCTACACTTAACCTCTCTCCTTCCCCACTCTCCCCTTCCACATTGCCCGTCCCTTAACTTCTCCCCTCCTCTTCCAGAATATGCTCCCCAAGCTTCTCCCCTCCACCACACCCCTCCCCCAATATGAAACACTATCTTCTCCCCACCCCTTCCACAATAACAAACCCTTTCATCTATCCTCTCTTTCCACAACAATACACAACCAATGCATTCCTCACCCACCATATAATAATACCCAATCATTCCTTTCCTCCCAAATTGTCACACTCAATCTTTATTATCCCTCTCGTTCAATCCTTCACTCCCTTCAACAAACATTCCACCCACCCATTACTCCTCTCCCACAGTTAAACACTCAACTTTTCTTTTTCTCTCCGACAACACTCACTCACTCACTCCCTCCCTCCCTCCCTCCCACCAGTCGAAAGAAGGATTACTTTCAGCATCGCATTGAAGTTCCCGAGGCGTGAAAAAAAATCAGAAGAGTGAGTGCCAGAGCTTATACTTGCATCGCCCGCTACATGGGGTGGCTCGCTTGTCTGCCTCCAGTGCTGGTGTGTGTGTGTGTGTGTGTACAAACATACAGACAGGCTGACAAACAAAAGTAGTTAATTGTACAAGGGTCACAGTATTATTAATATTACTATTTTCATTATTTTCATTACTATTTTCATTATTATTTTCATTATTATTATTATGATTATTATTATTATTACAATAAAAAGCGAAAGTACTGTACCAACGCACTGGTAAACACACATTCAAATTCGCCCAGTTAGCTGCCTCACAATACACACACATCTTTTTCTTCATAACATGCACTTCTTTCTTGATTATTCTTTTCTTTTCGTCCAATTTATCATTTTATTTTTCACCGCTCCCATCATCTTTTCGCTCATTTCATGTTTTCCCTTCACTATGGTTTTTCAAAGTAGATTTTCTTTTTCCTTCCATGTCCCTACTCTCTATTTCCTATACTCCTGCTTCTTATTCTTTCCATTCTTTTCTCTTCTTTATTTCTCCCTAGCCTTTTGATTCTTTTTCATCCTTCCTAGTCGCCTCCTCTCTCCTCTTTCTTCTCTTTCTGTTTCTCCTTTCCTCTTCCTTTTCTCTCTAACACAATTTATTCCCTCCTTCTCCTCCTCTTCTTCTTCCACTTCCTCCTCCTCCTCCTCCTCCTCCTCCTCCTCTCTCTCCAGTCCTCAGGTTTGCCTCGACGATTTATTAATGAGTCGGAGGGAAATATTCACATTTAAGCCGGATTTGAATCACTCGTCGAATCCAAACGATAATTTTATGGAGCTCGTGTGACAAATCCTTCCTCGCTCTCCCTCCCTTCCCTTTCTCACTCTTCCCGCTCTCTCTTACACACAAGCACACGCAGACTCACGCACACAACCCACACACCCACACACATTTCGTAATTTCCCTTTCTCTTTCTTCTTACCTATTTATATACTTTTTTTTTTCTATGTACCTGTCCATCTACCTATTCATATATCGTTTTTTCTATCGATTCGTGTGACTATGTACTGTCTCAAAATTTAACTATCTATATAATAATTATATCATATTCTTTATCTTTATCTTTTATGTAAACAGGACACGATAATACTTAATCATAGTTTAGTGACGACTCTGCTTTACTTTTAAAATATCACTTGAACTTCCGAAGCCAACGTAACATTAGGAAAATAGGTATTTGATTCAAAAGAGGAATTGCAGATCGAAGCGAAAGCAATAAGACTCATTCACCCAATAGATAATCAATCAAACTGGACCTTTAGTGACGGGAGAGCCTGCTAATATCCTCTTTCCTTCGCACTACCTCCCTGCCTCTCACCCTCTCCTACTCTTCCTCCCTCTCCCTGTCTCTCGCTTGCACTCACACGTTGATTCTCTCATGATGTCTCTCCTCGAATTAATTCTGATACACGTACGCGCGCATGCATTACACCGTACACATGAATATCAACTAAAGTTTTTATACCTTCCAACTATGGGTATCAGCATCATATATGTACTAATGTCTACGCCTTCAACAAAGCACTCAGCTGCAGAGAGTATTATGTGAGATATAATGCTGATATCTGTAGAAACAACAACAAGAGAGTTTTATGAACCTTAGTGATGGTTTGTGTGTATCAAATATTGAACCTTTATCAGGTTATAAATAAAATTTCAGCAAGACCACAAAATACAGTGCTGATGAGCTACAACAAGTGTGTTGGACGGAGCCTAAGTGTTTTTTTTTAGAATTAGTCGAGTATCTAAACTATTGTTGAAAAGCATACTATTTTTGACAAATTGCAGGTTACTGATTCAACCACACTCTTTATAGAGATGGAGTCTGTTTGTTTGGTGTCCTAATTTGAGAGGATCAGTAGCGTCCAATTAATGTGCAGTACATGACTCAGTAAATGATAGTATATTTTATCTTAAAGGTAAAGTGAGATGCAGTAGCTTCGTTAGTTATAACACCACTTTCTCTTGTTTCCAGAGCCTTGAGTCAGAGCTGAGGCCACACCACTTACTGCACCATCACCGAGGGACTCCACCACCAATGATACGTCCTGAGGAACCCACACTTCAGTCTCAATAACACACCTTAGTTACCACTCACATATCCAAACCACTTACACTTCACCCTAAACGTACATAGTAACACCCCAACCTCAACAACACCGCAGACACTCCCAACCTCCAAACCCTCTGACTCTCCATCTTCAACCTCACACTTCACGGCACCTGGGAAGATGGGAAGGCGAGTTTCTTAGTGGTGAGTGTTCTTATTTTGTGCATTTAGCTTCTACCTATCGATCTGTCTATCTTTGATCTAACTATCTATTATCGTCTATTATCTCTCCCTTGCTTTCGCTTTTCCGTTCCAGTATATTTTCCTCTTCAGCATTTACTGTATTCTCTCCAGAAGTAACCATACCTAAAAAATATTCCAAATATCGATGTGCTTGGATTGAATTTTACAAAACATTGAATATCAACATTTTCCCAATATCTGAAGCCGTTGCACCCTTCTACACTTTTATTAATAATCTTTGAAATATACTGTTTTATGATTGATGCAACTTTATTATCTAAGTATGATACTGTAAGTACATGTCAATTTTCTCAGCTATCCATATATGATACCGGCTTATCTCCTCACGCTTTTGTCATAAATATCTAAGGAAAGCATTACATTTATTTACACGTGTCCGTAAGCTTCGAGGAATAAAGTATTTGCGCTGTCTATCTTTGCATACATTATCAGCAGAATATTGATGAACGCGTCACATCTACTAAAAACCTTGAACACACTTTCTTTTTACATTCAATTTTCAATCATTCATTACTAATCATACATTTGGAGAGTAGCAGATGTGATGAAAACTTAACCTGTGCAAGGGAGATAAGGAATGAGTACAAAAGGAGACAAAGGTAAGTATGGTCTTCAATCCCTGTAAATCGACTTTGGCATTCAGTCACACATAATACTAAGTCTTACAACCACGGTCATTACACTACTACAATTTCGCTAAGGTTTCTCTCTTTGACTGAATTTTGCAGCTATAATACCCTGTACCCTGAATAATTACTTTACTCTCTTATGCCATCACCACATTAAATATTTACTGTACTTTATTAGGCCATCATCCCTTCTAATAATTTACTGTGTACTTTATCAAGGGTTGGATGAATTAAGCAATGTCAAATAAACTAGCGACTCTCTCCTCGTCACGGGTCAGAGCTGCAACATGCACGAACTCAGACGATCACGTTGCACACCAGGACAACCTACAAGCACACTCCAGTTCATTTCTCTCCACCCTCTCACCTTCCTCCTCCTCCTCCTCCACCACCTCCTCCTCCACCTCCTCCTCCTCCTCCTCCACCTCCTCCTCCTCCACCTCCTCCTCCTCTTCCTCCTCCTCCTCCTCCTCCTCCTCCTCTTTCCTGCCTTTCCTCTTCGTTGGTTCATTACCCCCACCCTCCCTACCCCCACCCCAACTCACTAATCCCTAGTTTCCTCTCATTCCTCTATTTCTTCGGTCAGTCTTCTCTGTTTCCTCTCATTCCATTTCCCCTTTCTTGGTCTACCTATAACCCGTTTTCCTCTCCTTCCTCATAACTTCCCTTGACCTCAATCTCTCTGTGTCCGCCCAATCGTAATCGCGAATTTTCCTTGTTGTCCCACCCTAAATCCCATATTCAATTCAGTTCCAATACAATTTTGTCCAACATTTTTTCCGTTCCATATTCCTTTTTTCTTCTTTCAATTCGCATTCCTGCATAAAAACTACATCCACTTCAGTCTCTCTCATTTCTATATCTCCCTTTCTTTCGTTCAAGTTCTCAGTCACTCTCCTTCTCATACCTCAAATTCGTAACGCCCTCTCCCATTTCCTCCGTCATTTCTCTTTTTTCGACCCCCTAATTTTGTTTATCTTCTCTTACTCCTCCTCCTCCTCCTCCCGTTACGTCTTCTCCTCCCTATCCTCATTTTCCCACCCCCCCCTTCTGCACCTCAGCCATGCGTCACCCACTTGCAGCCTCCGTGAATCATGCAGCATATTCCCTGGCACACGGCTGTCAGGGGATCACTTATGTATCCTCCGTCGCCTGTCTTGATTCACACTCTGTTCAGTCATGCATCAACATTTGTATTTATGTTCCTGTAATGAATGAAATAATGGTCTTATTTCATATCAATTTTTAACCAGTTTTTCGTTTTCATTCGTTGGGAATTGATTGAAGAGTTCTATACACTTTTTTGTACAATGGTAAGGGATATGGTATTGGCACAGATATTCCTTTAATTTTTCATAATTAATTCATTATTAATATCCCAAAAAAACTTTACCATCCTGAAGGTACTTTGGAACAACTGATGACTAAAATGTGTACACAAGCACACACACACACACACACACACACACGAAACGTAGGGCCAGAATCGAAATATATGAAAAACTATACAACAAATATTAATATTAAAATGTTTATATTTAACATGAACAATAAAGATACAGTACACAAGCAGTTAATCTAATATATTATGATGTTATAATGAGTGCCGCTACATAACCTCACTCAGCTGCTGGGACATGACAGAGCCATTCATCTTGCAGCCAAGGTAGTGTTGCGGCCAACTGGGTGGACAGTTCTGGCACCACTGGCCGACTAAATTAGGACCAATAGTAGGGTACGAGTAGGCATCTGTATAGACCAACTTGGGTCTGGAAGGAAATGGGTAGAAATAAGTTGGGTTGGCTGAGAGATAGAACAGAATGTGAGCTGGGTAGGAGACAGCCAGACGCCAACTAGGTTGCAAAAGAGACAGTTAGTTGACTTAGATAATGGACGAGTAAACTTTAGGGGTGTTGGGTAAGAAATTAGAAGAAGTTAGGTGGCTCAGGTACAGTCGAGGCACATAGTTCTTGAACAGGGTGTAAGGGGAAGCTAGGTCAAGGACTATGTGCCGCAACTGTACAAGACTTTAAAGGGAGATGAGTTAGATAAGACACAAGAAGTAAGATTTCAAGGATAAATAAGTCTTCAGGATCTACTGACAAAAAAGTCTGGGTGGTTATGAGTCAGGCAGGAACAAGCAGGATGATCGGGATAAAACTAAACTTAGGGCAGGAAAGATCCCAAGTACTCGACTGACTAAGATGACCTGGGTTGGATCCCTGTAGAATAACCATCACCTGTGTAGAAATTGTATTGAAAAAAAAATGGTTAGACAGAATTTGAGAAGATTATAATAAATCTGACTGAGTAGAAACTGGATACTGCACGTGACTGAGGAGTTGACGGCGTATGTGTACTATGACCCCGACTATGAAAGCGTATATTGCGGCAAGTAATAATACGAGTCATAAACACGATAGTAGGGGCTAAACACGTGGATTACGAGGGCATAGCCAACAAGAGGCACGTGGTAAGGGTAAGGGGAGGAGAACACAGAGGAACGAAGGAGAGTGGTGGAGAATGAAGGAAGGAAGGGGGGGAAAAAAAATGTGGAGCAGGTGGTGTGGAGGGAGGGAGGGAGGAGAACAGAGGAGGGGAGGGGAACAAATGAATGTGCGGAATGGAGAAGGGAAGGAAGAAAAAAGGTGAAAAAGAAGGTGGATTCGATGCAGGTGGAGAAAAAGAGAGAGAAAATAAAAAGAAACAGATATATATAGAAAGAGAATAACGAGGAAGAAAAGAGTATGGGGAATGAAGAAAAGGGAAGGGAAGAGAATGATAGAAGAAGAAGAGGATGGAAAGAAGGTGTTGAAAGTGGAAAGGTGGCAAAAAAAAAAAAAAAAAAAAATGAGGTGGATTCGAAACAGGTGTGAAAAGGAGAGCGTGAAGAAAAGGAGAGAAAGAAGTGAAAGGAGAGAAAGAAGCGAAAGGAGGAAGAGTGGTGGAGTGAAGGGTGAGGGAGGGAGGGAAGGAGAATAAATAAAGAAGAGAAAAGATGGTAAGAGGGCATGGAAAGGAAGGAGGGAAGGAGAGAGAACAGAGAGAAGGAGAAGAAGAAAGGAGGGTGTGCAAGGAGGGAGAGGGAAGCGAAAAGGGGAGAGAGGGTTGATAAAAGAAGTTAAAGTATATAACTCCGTGTGTGTGTGTGTGTGCGTGTGTGTGTGTGTGTGTGTGTGTGTGTGTGTGTGTGTGTGTGTGTGTGTGTGTGTGTGTGTGTGTGTGTGTGTGTGTGTGCGTGTGTGCGTGCGTGCGTGCGTGCGTGCGTGCGTGCGTGTGTGCGTGCGTGCGTGCGTGCGTGTGTGTGTGTGTGTGTGTGTGCGCGCGCGTATGTAGTCGTATCAGTTTCGGTTTGTGCATCTTATATTCGAATGCTGAGAAACTGTGAATAATCCTTTCATTAGAGGAGAATGAAATAAAAT
The DNA here is from genome assembly GCA_033782935.1 of Petrolisthes cinctipes. NCBI lineage: Eukaryota > Metazoa > Arthropoda > Malacostraca > Decapoda > Porcellanidae > Petrolisthes > Petrolisthes cinctipes. The sequence continues at coordinate 10,575 of JAWQEG010006477.1, forward strand.
AGAGCCGAAGGTTGCCAAAGGTTACAAAAGAAATAGATCAAGGACAAAAAGAGTAAGGGATTAAATGAGCATAGGTGAATGAAGGAAAGAAGAGAGAGAGGTAGGGATAATGTAACCAGGTAAGAGGTATGAAGGTGGAGAAGGCTGCTATACTCAATGACGTAAGCCTACATATGAGTCTTACAAGTACCAAAATATAGTTACGAAAAGGAAGGAAAGACAGCGTGGCAAGATATAACTCATATTAATTAATTCTACATATTACGAGAGAAGTAAGTTGAGGTGGCCAGGTAGGGAGGGGGCTTATGGAGTTTTGAATAAGGTGGGAATAGGGGGAAAGGCTTGGGGGGGGTTTAGGGGGGTCGGGGGAGTTTGGGGGGATGTGAGGGTAGGGGTACAGGCTTGGGAGGGGGGGGTTAGGGGTGTGTGGGAATAGGGGACAGGCTTTCTACCCTCCCCCAAGCCTTTCCCCCTATTCCCAGACCCCCCAAAACACCCCCAAGCCTATCTATCCCTACTCCCACACCCCCTTAAGTCTACCAGGCAAGAAAAGAAAGACACTGAGGAGGCGGCCAAGAACGGCAGCTTATGGTAAGGTGGACAAGGCTTCTCCTCAATATCGACACGAAGGTATTGATCAGGTGGCCTCAAGCTGCCTCTCCCTGGCCACCACTGACTTGACTCGTCTCCCCTCCTCCTCCTCCCCCTCCCCCTCCCCCCTCCTCCTCCTCCTCCCCCTCCTCCTCCTCCCCCTAGCCAGACAGCCAGCCAGCCTTCCTACTCATCTTCTCCCCCGAGTTGTTGTTGTTGTTGTTGTTGCTTCTTAGGTCGTTGGTGACTTCTCTCTTTTTTATACCTCTCTGGCCTTACTTCTCTCTTTTTTATACCTCTCTGGCCTTACTTCTCTCTTTTTTATACCTCTCTGGCCTTACTCCCTCTTTTTTATATCTCTCTGGCCTTACTTCTCTCTTTTTTTTATACCTCTCTGGCCTTACTTCTCTCCATTTTATACCTCTCTGGCCTTACTCCCTCTTTGTTTGTTTGTCAGTCTGTATAGTATATGTTTGTCTATCGATTCATCTTGATCTATCTGTCCATCCATTTGTCTATCAATATAACTCCGTGCATCTCCTTATCTCTCCAGGCCGACCTTTGCATAATAATATTTTCTAATTGTTTTTCCCTTTGTACATACACCTTTATTCAAATCATCTTCATCTCCAAACTTCTCTCTTCATTACTCCAAGTTCATTCTCCGTTTTATTTCTTTCCTGTCACTCATTACAACTCCGTCTCCATTTTCATTCTCTGTCTGTCTGTCTGTCTGTCTGACTATGACTGTCTACTTTCAGTCTCGCACTCGTCTTAGCTCCAATGCTCCCCCTTTGTCTGTCTCTCCTCCACCCCCTCCCCCCTCTCCTTATTTCCATTTCCCTCTTCCTCCTCCTCCCCCCTTTTCCTTCTCTCCCTTCCCTAGAGTAATAACTGAAGGGCTGCGTCTCAACCTCCCTCTTCTCCCTCCATTTCTTCCCTCCCCGCCTTCCCTTCCTTCCTTCCTTCCATTCCTCCCCCTATGGCTAATCTCCATTTTCCTCTCCCGGTTCTCCCTCGTGTTCACATTTCATTTCATATTGTATTCTCGTAACATTGTTCCCGTAATAATATATTCACGACTTCAATATTTTTCGAGTTATTACAACAATTTATTTTAATAATTTTTGTCTATTTATCATTCAATATATCTATATCTTAAACTACACATCAACCTATGTACAGTTGCGGACACATAAAAACAGACACACATGAAACGAGGCCCCTCACTGAGCATAGGGTATAGATTGATCGATCGATTTTAGGCGCTGCAACAGCGAGGTCATATAGCGCCACAGTAAGGTGATAGAGAGGTGTGACAACAAGCAAAGGGTATAGCATGAAACGTTGTGTGTAAAGGAGCGTCCTATTATTTATATGCCTGATAAGGGGCCAGTTTTGAAGTGTGTCTGTTTCATGTGTCCGGAACTGTACCTACCATTAACGTCACCACATTATATGAATCCGTAACATAGCAGGGTAACTCATGGAATCATTATACAACGATTGAATATAATCGAAAGAAAAAAAATATTAAAAAGTATACGAAACAAGTTAGATATATTGGTGAAATATAACAACAGTATAGAGCCAACAAGAGAAAACGCCCTGAATTTTTATTCTTACGTGGGGAATCGCGATCAGTGACTTTCTTCACGTGCTTGGATGATTTTATAGAAATCTTCCAAAAACCTCATAGGCACAAAAAGGAATGAATATATCCACTTTATAGAAACCATATTGTAAACTTTGACCTTCATAAAACAAAAGGCAGATTGCGACAATTATTCATCACGAAAACATCCTATTGAAATTATAATAATGTTCATACTTACAAGTACTTAACTGCAATAAATTTTTACGGAAATTCGACTCCATTTCCAGTTTTCTTCCAGACGCCTTCAGACATACAGTACTGTACCTGAAAGCGAGAAAAGAATAAAATTTATTAGCATGATTGGCAACGAGCGATCATTAACCGAAATGGAAACATACAATAAATCCTTTGCATATGATCACCTCAAGATATCAGGTGTGTGAGTGTACGATATAGAAGAGTGCGCATGTAATCTAATCAAAAGACGTATCAGTGCCTAAAAAGTAAAAGTGTGATTCAGTGGAAATCGGAGAGCCTATATTATCCATTAAAAAGGTGTGATAATTTTGACAAATTTATCGAGTGTCATGAACACTTCTTTACAATCCAAGTGTCATCAAAATCCGTCTTTTAAGTTCAGAGAATATTAAAATATACAACACACGGACAGACTGAAAAGAAACAATGACTCTTGTAGGGCGCATTAAAAAGAAAAAAGAAAAAGGCATGTGAAGGATCTGCATTGGTGTGTAACTGTCACCTCGCCATCTTTACTAATTTTTCATCATCATCATCATCATCATAATATTCCTCCAACAAATCCTCTCCCTAGCAAAACACACAAAAAAAGTGGACAGGGGGCTGGTAAAATGTTGGTAGGAATGCGAATGAAGTGAGGGGGAGGAGGGAGTATCATGGCATGAAGTGGAAGGGTGAGAGTTGTTTGACGAGCCTGAAGTGGAGGGGCTATGGTAGGGCGAGGGAGAGTGAGAGAGAGAGAGAGAGAGAGAGAGAGAGAGACTGCTGATGGAAAAGAGGGAGTGAATGAGAGGTGGGGTTAAGTGGAGATAAGTTAATAACGAGGTGGTGGGAGGTGAACAGGTTGTGTGTGTGTGTGTGTGTGTGTGTGTGTGTGTGTGTGTGTGTAGGGAAGCTGATAAAGTACTGAAGTGAACTGGGATTAAAGAAGTTGATGTTGAATTACTATTTTTTTATGTGTTCTTATAAGGTAGGAGGAAGTTTTTACACTGGAAGATATTAATGCTATACTGAAATATGCTGGTAAGGATAGTAATGGGTTAAAGGGAGAGGAAGGAAGAAATGAAAATACGAGAGAAGAGACGAAGGAAATAAGGAATGAAAGAGAGTATAAGAGGAACAAATATTATGGAAGGGGAATATGAAGGGATAAACCGAAAGGCAAACTGGGAAAGAATGTAAAAGAAGATATATATAGGGAGTAAAGGAATAGGGAGGGGAAGGCAGGAATGAATATATGTGAGAAAAGATGAATGGAGGGAAAAGAGAATAAGAGGGGATAATGAAAGAAGATATTTATATAGAAGGAGTAGGAGGATTAAGAAGGCATATTGAAAGGAGAAATGTAAAAGTATGTGAAAGACACGGCAAAGGGAGTATTGGGATGGGGAGAGGAAGGAATGAGAGAATATGAGGGAAGAGATGAAGGAGTAGAGGAATGGAGGGAGGGAGAGATGAGGGTTCTTTACTCCAGTTATGATTAATGACTCCAGCCTGGACCTCGTACCATCAACTACACCTCTCTCTCTCTCTCTCTCTCTCTCTCTCTCTCTCTCTCTCTCTCTCTCACACAGACACACACACTCAATTTCTCTCACACTCTCTCTCATTCAATTAATCAAGCAATCTCTCTCTCTCTCTCACTCCTCTCTCTAGAATACCTACCCTTCCACTTTTCCTTCTCTACACTTCTGTCTTCTCCTCCCTTTCCCCCCTGACTCCCTACTCTGTTCTAGCCTCACCCTGGTCACTTTATAATAGATAGGAACAGTTGTCAAGTGAATAGTTAAATGGAAACCACAAAAACTGTCCAGGGTAGTCTTAAACACCGTGTTAATTGGTAGTGGTAGAGGATGGAGAAGGTAGTGATAGTGGTAGTGGTCGTGAATGTGTGTGGCTTGGATTGTAATTGTGGTAGTGATAGGTGAAGAAGGTGGTTATAGTTAGTAGTTGTGGTGGTGGTTGTGGTTATGAGAGTGACTGACTGTAGTGGTTTTAGACAGAGAGGCGAGACGAACTGGTGGTTATAGTGCTGGGGTTGGCAATGGTTGAGACTGTCATTTGTTGTGATAGTGATGATGGTGAAGGTGGTAGTGATAGTGGTAGATGTATGAGTGGAGGTGATAAAGGTGCTGGGTGATGGAGGCAATGACGGTGTGGTGGAGGTAATGACGGTGTGGTGGAGGTAATGACGGTATGGTGGAGGTAATGACGGTGTGGTGGAGGTAATGACGGTGTGGTGGAGGTAATGACGGTGTGGTGGAGGTAATGACGGTGTGGTGGAGGTAATGACGGTGTGGTGGAGGTAATGACGGTGTGGTGGAGGTAATAACGGTGTGGTGGAGGTAATGACGGTGTGGTGGAGGTAATGACAGTGTGGTGGAGATATTGATTGTAGTGGAAATGGACTTAATAACTATATTTATTGGATTTAGAAATGTTGATGGAGGAGGTTGTGGTAGTTGTGGTGGAGGTTGCAGTTGTGATGATGATGATGATGTAGTGGTGGTTGTGGTGGGGTGTGTGGTATTGGAGATGGTATTGGAGGTTGTCGAGCAGGTAGTGGTGGAGGTGGAGCAGGTGGTGGTGTAGGTTGTGGAGCAGGTGGTGTTATAGGTTGTGGAGCAGGTGGTGGTGGAGGAGGTGGAGCAGGTGGTGGTGGTGGAGGTTGTGGAGCAGGTGGTGGTGGTGGAGGTTGTGGAGCAGGTGGTGGTGGAGGTTGTGGAGCAGGTGGTGGTGGAGGTTGTGGAGCAGGTGGTGGTGGAGGTTGTGGAGCAGGTAGTGGTGGAGGTTGTGGAGCAGGTAGTGGTGGTGGAGGAGGTTGGTTTACTGAAGAGGTGCTTATAGGAAAGGATGTCACAAAAGCTGAGCTGGCTACCCTGCTATAAACACACTGCACGATTGGATAATGAAGTATGTAAGTACCGGTATCCAGAGTTGAGAGACAAGAAAAACAACCCTAATGCGAGAGAAAAGGATAAAGAGAGAGAGAGAGTGAGGTAGGCGGCCGAGAGTATGTGTGAAGATGAGGAAAATGAGATGAGGGGAGAGACAAGGAGAGAAAGATAATTATTGTACTGATGAGGAGAGGTGGGTGAGAGGACGACGAGAGAAAGGGGGCAGTGCAGGAAATGAGAGGAAGGCATAATAGGAAATGAGATGAATAAAACGCGGTAGAGAGGAGGAGGAGGCGGCAGAAGTAGATAAGAAGAGAGAGAGAGAGAGAGAGAGAGAGAGAGAGAGAGAGAGAGAGAGAGAGAGAGAGAGGAGAGAGAGAGAGAGAGAGAGAGAGAGAGAGAGAGAGAGAGAGAGAGAGAGAGAGAGAGAGAGAGAGGAGAGAGAGAGAGAGAGAGAGAGAGAAACTTAGTTCACCTCGGAATGATTTTTCTCACTCATTCATTAGTTCAGTCGAGGACAATAGTTCCTGTCAGCTCCGGAGGTTTCGGACCGACACCATTATGGTCTAGCACAGATTCATAAGTTCGGCAGTCAGTGGGAATCGTTTAGCCCCTCGAATCCTACGTGTTGAGGCTGAGAGTAGAAAAGGGAATTACGTATCGTGGACAAACTGGAAGTGTTACTGATTCCTTCAAACTTTATCAGCAAACAGAAGAATCCTTCGGTATACGTTCTACTTTATGGCAAGGGTTGGGGGAAGCAGTTGCCCTCAGATTTTGCCAACGAAATCTTTCCCCACTGGATTAAAATATTGTGATTGAATTTATTTCTTCCTGCAATTCATTCCGAGGAAAACTGTCGTCGCGTCCGTCGTATATCTCAAACATTTTCTCAGTTCCTCCTTCCTCCTTCTGTCTTTCTTGTTCTCTTTCTTCCTCCCTTCGTTTCATTCTTTCTCACTACTAAATTATCTAGTTTATTTTGGTATTCTTTTTCCTTTGGCTTTTATTTTGCCCTACTTGTTACTCTTCTCCCTCCTTATTCTTATTTTTCTCCGTAATTTTCTTTTCCAACTTCTGTCTCTCTTATTTATACCTTATTTCTCTTCCTTTTTTTTTCCTTTGTTTTCTCCTATCATACTTTCTCTTTGTCCACATTATCTCACTTCTTTCTCCTCCTCCTCACACCTCTCATTCTCTTTTTCTACTTCTACTCTCTTTTCTTATCATTCTATTGTATTCCCAAACTTTCTTCGTGTTTATCTCCATTCCTCCATCACCTTCTCATCACTATCCTTCTCTATCCCCTCCTTCGCCTCTCTTCTCGCGCTCTCTTTTCCCTTCTTTCCCCCTTTCTTCTATTTTCTCACCTTTCTCCTTCTCCCCTTCTTCTCATTCTCCCTCGCCACTTCTTCTTCTCCCTCTCCCTCGCCCCTGACCCTTGTCTTTCCCTCCCTTGTGGTTTCTCTCCCCATCTTTTATTCCCCCAGTTTTCATAATTTCACATTCTGCCCCACCTTCCCCGAGACTCCGTTATTTCATTTCTCTTTTAGCTTTCATGATTTGACTTTCTTAGTTTTTATTTCAATAC
>JAWQEG010006478.1:0-5000 GCA_033782935.1 Petrolisthes cinctipes
CACCCCTTCCCTCCTCCTTATTTTTCTCTCCACCATCACCCCTTCCCTCCTCCTTATTTCTCTCTCCACCTCCATCATCCCCTTTCCTCCTTATTTCTCTCTCCACCTCCATCATCCCCTTCCCTCCTCCTTATTTCTCTCTCCCCCTCCACCATCTCCTTCTCTACTGGAGCCACCATCCATCAGCTGTGTTGGCTCTGACACGCATACAATAATATGTTGGGGAGAGCCGCCCCCTCCACCTACTTTCACTCATCCACTTGGGAGGGGGCGTTGAGGGGGGGTGGGGGGCTTAGTTCTCTTTGCATTATAAAATATCTATAGAATTATAATATATCAATCTGCTTATATTTGTGCGTTTATAAGTTTATCTATACAAATTTATACGTTGGTGTGTAAAGGTACTCCACTTTCATATGGACATATTGCATTAAAATCCTGAACGAAACCTGTGTATAGAATTTAGTAAATGGACTAGAGAGATCGTTTGTACAGATATACAGTATAACATGCATATGTATATAGGAATGCAATAATTGCCTCCACTTACGAAGTTGGAGAGGTCATATTTTTGCATCTGTTTGTCTGTCAATCTGTTTGTAAACGCGATATATCAAAAAGTTATGAACTAATATATAGTTTGCTGTGTGTGTGTGTGTGTGTGTGTGTAGTTTGCTATATGGTTGTGACGTGTGTGTGTGTGTGTGTGTGTGTGTAGTGGTTATAGTGTGCATGTACGTAATTATGTATGTGTATGGTGTGTACTGTGCATGCGTGTGTGATTTTGCATACACATATATGTCAAGTCTTTCTAAAAAATGCAATATTTGTTTTTATAACTTTGCTCAATAGTTTGTTATTTTTTTCCATCAGGTGTAGCGTTTCACTTGTCCTACATAGTAACTCTCTCTCTCTCTCTCTCTCTCTCTCTCTCTCTCTCTCTCTCTCTCGAGACAACCACCTTGCCGTCGGTGAGAGAGCTTGTGTGATCTGTTTGAATTTTGCTAGCTATGCTGGGGGACATTTAGTCCAGTTGGGTTACCCGTGCCAGAAAGGTAGCGTTATTAGGATCCTGACTAAGAGTTGTCAAATCTTCATGTTAATGTTAAGTTTCACAACTGCTCTTCAACTGTCCTAACAAAAAAAAAAAAAAAAAAAAAACATCTTCATCACTTTCGATATAAGTTTTTATTGTTAAGGACCTCACCAGCTACCTTATGCCGTGTGAGAAGGGAGGCTTTGGAACTTCCTAAAACAACGCCTTTTAACGCTCACAGGTTTCGAAAGGGCTGAGATTGAAGGGATCTCAGGCGTGTGGGGTACGAGTAATGGAGATGCCTCAGGACCCCCGTAGGTATTCTCTTAGATTAATAAGCCTGACCAGCTCCCTGTGACCGTTCTTAGGTGCCTAAAGGCTCGACTGCTCTTTGGTGAGAGAGCTTTCGTGCCTCGCTGGCTGCCAGGCCAGTAAAAGATCTCGGATTAAGTCGTGGACATTTAGTTTTACTATTTGCTTTAAGTTTGGCCGCGGATGGAGGATTAGTAGGGATTAGTAGGACGACGGTTACACTTCAAGCACCCCTGTCGAAAAATCAGAGTCCCATTTACTTAGGACTCTTGTGCTGCTCAGTTGGGAGCTGCGGCACGATTGGGGCCGTCCGGCCCAGGGGAGACCTTAGGGTTGGTGTGCTTGGCTCATAAGGTTTCTGTTGGCCGAACGACCGAAAACTTTCTAGAAGTAGGCGGATGAGACTTATGCGAGACCAAATCACATTACCCTTTCTTTTGTATTATTGGTCTGAAATTGAATTAGAGCGAGATGACTGGTCCATCAGCAAGAAAATTTACATGTACTACATGCAAGGTGTACCGCTGGTGTGAGGACTTCAGCGGGAGGAGTGCGAGCGACCTAGACTCCTCGAGTGTCTGCGACTTTTGCAAACTCGAGGAGAGGTTGATGAAGCACATCTCACTGCTCACGAAGGAGAACAACTCCCTAAAGGAGGAAGTTCTCCGAATGGACTCACAGAGGTGTGACTGCCATGTGAGAGACAAGGCAGTCCAAGGAGCTTCTTCACCGGAGAGCTCCACCACGGCGGTAAAGACCAAGAAGAAGAAGAACAAGAAGAAGAAGAACAACAACAAGAAGAAGAACAACAATGAAGAGGGAAAAGAGACTGCAGAAGGAAAAGAGACTGCAGAAAAGTGTGATGGAAAAGAGGAGGAGAATATGGAGAAGGGAGAAAAACTCAAGACAGTTGAGGAGGGATTAGAGGAAAGGGAGGAATCAAATAAGAAGGAAAAGAAAATGAAGAAGGTAAAGAAGACGAAGAAGAAGCAACCTGGAGGAAGTGACGAGCCCGGCAGGAATTCAAAACACTCTCGGGTTCCTCACAAGGCATCTCGTGCTCCTACCAAGGAGAGGCCTGTGGATATACACATTGTAGGTGATTCCCAGGCACGAGGGCTGCAACCCCTAATGGCAGATCGCCTTCACACTTCTGTGAAGGTGAATTGTTTGCCAGGTTGTGGCAATGCTGACCTCCGAAAGGAAGCTGAGAGGATCCAAACGTCCAGATCTGCTGTCATTGCACTCATGGTGAGTGGTAATGACATCTACCTGAGAAATGGTAGAGTAGGCATGACCGAAGGAGTCCTCTCGGATGTGCTCGGTGCAGTAGATGACTGTGGGTTAAAAACCCGCAGAAGGGTAGTTGTTGGCATGCTCCCAAGGAGAGGCCCTTTAGGGACTGCTCTGTCAAAGAACATTGCAGTAAATCAGCGCCTGGCTGATTTGTGTACTGCCGAGGGGGTGTTCTTTGTGGACCCCTACACCTCACTCTTTGGTAGAGACGACCTCTACCAGAGGGATGGCACACATCTCTCACTAAAGGGGAAAGAAGTGCTTTCCAAATTAATGGAAGACGCCGTCCGACGATGTCTTAGGAGCACTCGACCGAGCGTGGAGGAGAGCCCTCGTCGCTATGCTAGAGTGACCCCAGAGAAGACATTCGCTGAGATCCTGAAGAAGGATATCCCCAGCACTACCAAGACAATGACTAAACCGGGAAACGGAAGAGTATAGGGAGCCCTGCAGTTGGGGGTTCCCTGAAGGTTCTATTGTTCAACGCCAGGTCCATCCGAAACAAATTTTTGGAACTGCGGGCCCTCGTTGCGACAGAGGAACCCGAGATGGTGGCCATAACGGAGTCATGGTTGAGAACCTCAGACAGAGATCTTGAAGGCGAATTCGTGATTCCAGGCTACCAACTCTTCCACAAAGATAGAGAGGACAGAGGGGGTGGTGGTGTGCTGTTGTATGTAAAGAACTCCATCAAATCGATGACCTGCAACATCACATCGAACCACGAGCTCCTTGGAGTTGACCTAGAAATAGGCACTGCAAAATACAGAACCCTGCTGCTTTATAGACCCCCTGGACAACTCAATGAGATGGACAGGGACCTATACCAGTTGCTGGGTGAACTAGTGGACGGCAGGGTGTGCATCCTTATGGGGGACTTCAACACACATGTTGACTGGGAAACCAGAGAGCCCTCTGCCGAGAACACACCACTCTTGGAGTTTGTAAATGATGAATTCCTCACTCAATGGGTAAGGGAGCCAACAAGAGGTGCTAACATACTCGACTTGGTCCTCACCTCCGAGGATGACATCATTCAAGACCTCTCTGTAAACGAAGAAATAGGTGGAAGCGACCACAAGCTTATAAGATTTTCAGTTAAGGTCCCTAATATGGAGTCCGTGACCCCGGTGCATAGAAAATTAGACATGGGGAGAGCGAACTTTGCAGGTCTTCGTGAAAGCGTTGCTGAAATGGAACTAGAAGAGGGAGAGAGTGCTGATGATCTGTGGAGGTCATTCTTGTCTTCCTTCATGGAACTTCAGTCGCGCTTTATTCCTCTGAAGGGAACAGGTCAGAAGTTCATTCAACCTAAGTGGTTTAATCGGGAAATCCGTAACCTACTAAGGGAGAGGAGAACTGCGTATCGTCGAGCGAAGACATCTGGGGACTTTGACGGTCATAGAAGACTGAATCGAAACGTGAAGTCCAAAATAAGGGCGGCTAAGCGTGCTGAGGAGGTCCGTGTGGCTAGACTCTGCAAAGAGAACCCCAAGGAGTTTTTCAGTTATGTGAATGGCCGTAAACCAATCCGACGCAGGATCGGTCCCTTGGTGAATGAGGATGGAGCATTGATGCACTCTGATGCAGAAAATGCTAACCTCTTAAATGAGTACTTCTCTTCAGTGTTCTCTGAGGAGAGTGGTCCCATTCCCGAACCTTTGGACTCCTTCAGTGAGAAGTTGGAGTCAATGGTCTTCACCCAAGAAGAAATCGAGAGAAAAATAATCGAATTAAAAGCAAACAAGTCCCCCGGTCCGGATGGGTTCTTACCTAGAGTGTTGAAAGAAGTGCATGGTGAAGTATCACGGCACCTGTGCATGGTCTTCAACAGGGTAATCCAGACTGGATGCGTTCCTAGAGACTGGCGTGAGGCAGAGGTGACTCCTATCTTCAAGAAGGGAGATGCTAGCCAACCGTCAAACTACAGACCCATCAGTTTAACCTCGATAGTCTGTAAACTCATGGAGAGCATCATGGTGGACAAAATAACAGCACACTTAGAATCAAATTTGCTACTGAGGGGTTCCCAGCATGGGTTCCGGCAGCACCGGTCATGCCTCACAAATCTGGTGGAATTCTTCCATTTTGTTTTCAGTGAGCATGATCGGGATAAAGCGGTCGATGTTGTCTACTTAGACTTTCAGAAAGCCTTTGATAAGGTACCCCACCGCCGTCTCCTTCGGAAAGTGCGTGCACTGGGCATAGACGGAAATGTGGCAAATTGGATAGAGAACTGGCTAAGTGACAGATGGCAGCGGGTGGTAGTGAATGGACAGGCTTCAGAGTGGGTGCCCGTTACTAGCGGTGTTCCCCAAGGTTCTGTTCTGGGACCACTACTGTTTATCATCTATGT
>JAWQEG010006478.1:10000-42736 GCA_033782935.1 Petrolisthes cinctipes
GAGCCTGCGACCCAGTTTGGAGGAATTCGGGACCCGTAATTTGAAGAACCCGGGTTTAAAGAAGTGCATACTGCATTAACGTAGGTGGATATAGGAGAGAAGAAATGTGATGATTTGAGGCAAGGGTGAGGGGGAAGAGGGTAAGAAAAATGAAGGTGATTAGTTGAAAAGTAATAACAAACATATATAATTAGAATATCTGTTACATTATATCCTTTAAATAAAGGCACTGTCTTTTGTTCACCATCGTAGTGGGATAGACTAGTGAATATATATTATCCTTTGGATATTAGACAGCTATCCCTGTATTCCTTTTATCCCTCGTGCTTGCCCCGTAGGGGGGGGTATTGCCTGTAATGCTGTGGGCAATACTTTAAGGGTTTTGGCGCCCCTTCGGCCCCAGCCACTAGCTTTTAGTTTTTGAACTATCTCTCTTGTCTTTCTATTTCCTTCCTGCTTGCTGTCTCACCTCTCTATCACCGTTTTCTGGCGCTATATGACCTCGCTGTTGCGGCGCTTAATATCAATCAATCAATCAACCTCTACATATTGAGATCCAAAATGCGATCAACAACATAATCTCAGCCGTAGTTTTTCGAATCACATTAAAACTTTTTAAGAACGAATGAGAAGGTTAAAAATATGAGAAAGAAAAGATAAACGGTAAGAAAGGAGGGAAGGGCAAGCGAGAGAGGGATTAAACAGTAGGGAGGATATGTAAGGTCGCCAGTTACTTGAGAGATACTGTAATATATATAGCCTATGCATAAAATTAGACCAAGTTTATTGAAAACGCCATATAGCGGCGTCTATTTAAGTTTAACATCGATTATTTTTAAGGAAATGCATTGTTTAGAAGAACAAATCCTGGTAAATATATTAATGAATTTATTGACAAATATGATTATTAAAAAAGTTCGAAAATTAAACCGTCTTTTGCCGAAAAGAAAAAAAAAAACAGCTGGGCTTGGGAGAAGGTGATAAATAGGGTGGACTACCAGCACAAGGGATTTGATTGATATTAGGTAGCGCAACAGCGAGGTCAAATAGCATCAGTAAAAGGTGATAGAGAGGTGAGACAGCAAGCAGGAAGGAAATAGAAAGAAAAGAGAGATAGTTGAAGAACTAAAAGCTAGTGGCTGGGGCCGAAGGGGCGCCAAAACCCTTAAAGTATTGCCCACAGCATTACAGGCAATACCCCCCCCCCCCTACGGGGCAAGCACGAGGGATAAAAGGAAAACAGGGATAGCTGTCTAATATCCAAAGGATAATATATATTCAGTAGTCTATCCCACTACGATGGTGAACAAAAGACAGTGCCTTTATTTAAAGGATATAATGTAACAGATATTCTAATTATATTTGTTTGTTATTACTTTTCAACTAATCACCTTCATTTTTCTTACCCTCTTCCCCCTCACCCTTGCCTCAAATCATCACATTTCTTCTCTCCTATATCCACCTACGTTAATGCAGTATGCACTTCTTTAAACCCGGGTTCTTCAAATTACGGGTCCCGAATTCCTCCAAACTGGGTCGCAGGCTCACAAAAATAAATACATGAATAAAATAGAATAATAATGTTCGTGACAATAAAATTAATATGAAGTTCATACATGAATCCACCTAACATATTTTTATAATCGAATATTCATATATTTAATTATCAATAAAACAAAATCATTGCACAAATATTAGCCTTCTTGAGAGAGAATGAGAGAGAGAGAGAGGGAGGAGTAGGTGAGGCAGTGTTTATAATTCTGGTTAGAATGCCTTTTTATCATAATTATTGCGTTTCAGTTTCTGGCCTTGTATTTTCTTAGGTTGATAATTCTGGTCATTTGTAAAATATCTTTCTGTATGGGTCGCGAGAATGTTGTCATAGTAAAAACTGGGTCATGACTGAAAAAGTTTGAGGAACCCTGCTTTATACTATTGGTGATTCGATACAGTGTATGCTTCATTCATTCCTCCTGACACACGTCTTCTCTACATTATATATAGCCCCGCCCACATTTCTCTCCTCCTCTCCCACTAACATCCCCCCTCCCTCCACCTGCAACTGTTACCAGATCCGACGAGGAACAAACCAAGTCGCTGGTGGATGGGGTGTGGACCCTTGATCTGTCCGGAGCTGTACGTACGGGAGTTCAAAGCGCAGAGCTATCTATACACATAGAGCGATCGCCTGTGGTGACACTCCTCCCCTATCTAATAACACATTGTCGATCGCTCTATGTTTGTAGCTCTGTGGTAAAAACATTACGAACTGAAACATAATTGAAAAAAAAACTGTAAAATAAAAAAGTCTGAAAAAAAATTACGAACTGAAATAAATAATTAAAAAAACAGTAAAACAAAAAACAGGCTGAAAAAACAACGAAATGAACAGAGAACGAAATGAACAAAGAACGAAATGAATAGAGAACGAAATGAATAGAGAACGAAATGAACAAAGAACGAAATGAATAGAGAACGAAATGAACAGAGAACGAAATGAATAGAGAACGAAATGAACAGAGATCGACGTGAACAGAACGAAATGAACAGAGAACGAAAGACAAAATTTAACAAAGAGATACATAGACAGACAGACAGACAAAAAAAAAAAAAAAAAAAAAAACTGCAACGGACACCAAAACGAGAAAATTAAAATAATAGCACCACCACAACACCCACACAAGAAACTACTGAAATATACCCACATCAGAGATAATACCACCAAGACAACAACAACAACAACAACACCAAGGAAATCATACCCATACCAGAGATAATACCACCAAGACAACAACAACAACAACAACACCAAGGAAATCATACCCATACCGGAGATAATACCACCAAGACAACAACAACAACAACAACACCAAGGAAATCATACCCATACCAGAGATAATACCACCAAGACAACAACAACAACACCAACACCTAGGAAATCATACCCATACCAGAGATAATACCACCAAGACAACAACAACAACAACAACACCAAGGAAATCATACCCATACCAGAGATAATACCACCAAGACAACAACAACAACAACAACACCAAGGAAATCATACCCATACCAGAGATAATACCACCAAGACAACAACAACAACAACAACACCAAGGAAATCGTACCCATACCAGAGATAATACCACCAAGACAACAACAACAACAACACCAAGGAAATCATACCCATACCAGAGATAATACCACCAAGACAACAACAACAACAACAACACCAAGGAAATCATACCCATACCAGAGATAATACCACCAAGACAACAACAACAACAACAACACCAAGGAAATCATACCCATACCAGAGATAATACCACCAAGACAACAACAACAACAACAACACCAAGGAAATCATACCCATACCAGAGATAATACCACCAAGACAACAACAACAACAACAACACCAAGGAAATCATACCCATACCAGAGATAATACCACCAAGACAACAACAACAACAACAACACCAAGGAAATCATACCCATACCAGAGATAATACCACCAAGACAACAACAACAACAACAACACCAAGGAAATCATACCCACACCAGAGATAATACCACCAAGACAACAACAACAACTAGAAGAAAATCATACCAGAACCACCAAGAATACCACCAAAACAAATGGAAAAGTAACCAAAACAATGACGACAACGGGAAAGTTTGTTTGGCCTTTTCCCGTCATGCCTCTTGTGGCGGGACGGGACCCAGGCAATTACCAAGACTAATATTAGGCGGGTAAGCAGAAGCCCAAATAGGCAATTAATTTAGTCAATGATGCTTGCCGGGCCAGCCTTAATTAATGAGTGCCGGGTGGGAGGGTGGATGGATAGGTTAGGTGGTTGGAGGGTAGGGTTGGTCAAGTTGTTGGTACAGTTGGACACATGAATGGGTGGTACAGCCCAAGTGAAAGATGGTCAATTTCTATCAATATCAAGTTCCTTACTGCCAAATAGGAGACATCAGGGGCAGAAGTCAGTATTGAGGATGGTAATAAAAAGCAACTACATCATAATAGACACTGGTTAGGTTAGATTAGGTTGGTAAATAAGAGGGGCAGAAGTCAGAATTGAGGATGGTAATAAAAAGCAACTACCTGATAATAGACACTGGTTACTCGAATGGGACAAGTATCTTTCACCTGGGCTGTACCACACATTCATGTGTCCAACTGTACATACGTGGGTGGGTAAATGGGTGTGTGGGTGGGGTCATATTATTGGTGCATTCGTGGGGGGTGGGAGGGTCATGTGGGGTGGGTGAGTGGGTAGATGGGTGTGTGGGTGGGGTCATATTATTGGTACATTCGTGGGTGGGTGAGTGGGTGGATGGATGGATGGGGTCAAGTGTTTTGGTCGGAGGGGGAGTGGATGGATAGTAGTAACATAGCCAGGCATCCTATTTGTGTCCACCTCTCTCTCTCTCTCTCTCTCTCTCTCTCTAGTCGGCGTCACAAGCTGAGAACACACAAACACACACACACACACACTTGCATTTTTCTCTTCGTAATGACTGCACACATTACCTATCCTCCTTGGTTTGTTATGCTACCCCCTACTTCCCCTCCTCCATTCTCCCTCACCCCTCCTCCTCCACCTCTCCCCCCCCCACCCCCCCCCTCCTCCACTCTCCCTCCCCCACCCCCCCTCCCCCAGGTAAGGATGGCAACACTGTACTAATGTCAATTGTTTTGGCAACACTCGCCACATACCGCTGAAGCTCTTTTGTTTATTTATATCGACGCTCGTAAATCATAAAGAGAATGTTGTAGCCTTTCGTTGCAGATTTTTGAAATAGATTATAAAAAGAAACGATGAAGGAAAAGAAATATATATAAAAAAGAGGATACGTAACAAGACTCTGAAGACATGACAAGTTAAAATCGATCTGAAGATGGAAAAATAATAATATCAGAAAGAGGAAATAAATACAATGACGCTGAAACGATGAAAAGTTACCCGATTTGGAAGAGAAACAAAAATATCACAATTTGTATCACAATTGAAAAAGGAAAACAGAATAATATCAGAAAGAGGAAATATGATAAGCCTGGAAAGATGACTAGCTGTATCGATTTGAAGAAGGAAAGCATAATAATAATATTATCAGGAAGAGGAACTACCGTATGATACTCCTCAAAAGATTATTATAGTTGTATCGATTTGAAGAAGGAAAACATAATAATAATAATAATATCAGAAAGAGGAAATACAATACGACTGAAGCGAAGACAAGTTAAAAATATGGTCGCCTACAAGTTGTGATGCAGAACAATAGATGGCGCTTGTCCCTGGAAGTTTGTGAAGGAAAAAAAAATAAAAACGACCGAGTTATATTTCCTCCCTCACAATGGGGTGATGCAGTGAACAGCTCTGCCATCTGGTGGCCAATTCTGAACTACATGTTTTTCAGAATACGCGGACCAAAGGTTTCTAGCTACCACTATTGGATATTATTTTATCCAAAAGCAAGTACAACTGATCGTTGCAATGTTGAGCACCATGCTTTCAATAACAAAACTAAGGGTTCTACACTATTCATATCCGTATAAACAAATTGGGATTGAAATAAAATAACAGTCAAGCATACTTCTATCCCCTTCCTATCTAAGGCATTCTAGGGAAGCATTAACGCGTGTTTATGTGTAAATATTCACCTTATTCTTGCATAAAGATGAAATCTCCTTCAAATAAGAGAATGAGAACGGCAAATTCTTTAAAACATTGATGAAACTTAAGCAAAAAAATTTTGCCATTAGACATATTCGTTTGGTACTCCCCTCTGCCATACGTACGATTATTGTAAACATTGCGGCGCCGCGGCGGCTGAGTGGAGAAACATAAACCAGCCACCAGGATAGATTGATAGTGACGTGTTGCCCTGTTATCAAGACCAGCAAAATGACGAAGTTTGTTTGTGCAGTGGCTGACTGCAAGTCAATTTCAACATATAGTGCAGCTCCATACCCTTTCATGAAACAAGTGAAAGGATGGGCCAGGTTTCCATCAAATAAAAAAGACTCCAAACGTCGCAAGTTATGGGAGACAAGATGCAGAAGAGGTGCTGAGTGGAGAGCAACTAGGAATCACGCTATTTGTTCACTTCATTTCATTGCATGGGAAAATATGAGTCGTCATCATAAAATTAAAGGCGTGCTGCAAGGCCGGGGCAGGTACTCAGCTGGTAGTGTTTGTTTACACTCGGGAGTCGGGAAAAATTGTTGTACGGTTCCCCGTGAGGAATTTTAGAGTATATTAATAGTTGTAGGCCTTCATGAAGATATTTTTCTCAATTATTTATCATGTTTTAGCGTTTTAAACCAGTTATATGGGATATTTACTAATATAGATATGCCTAGACATCTTTTTCATGGATATAATTTTCACCTTATTTACGGGATATTATTTTTGTAAAAATCCCTTTAAAACTATACAAGTGACTATCAAAGGCATGAGTTTAATTTTGTGGTTTCAGAAAAAGACATGAAAGCGCGTACAAAAAATTATATTGTAATTCCGCAAAACATGTATTTTAAGTGGAAAATATGTAGTTCAGAAGTGGCCACCAGATGGTAGACCTGTTCAGTGCATCACCCCATTCGCCAAAAGTTATTATTATTATTATTATTATTATAATTATTATTACTGGTATTATTATTATTATTATTATTATTATTATTATTATTATTTTTTATTTTTTTTGTGTGTGCGTGTGTGTAATGTTGCTAATTTATTACAGTGTCGTCTATAACTTGACTATCCTACCTAACTGGCCCCCTTCGCTGGACCCGGATTTTCTTAGTTGTTCCTGCATTGTCTTGGGATGAGGATTCTGGCTGGACGGATATCCCCAGTCTGCCAAAAGAGCGGTAAAGGAGGAATGGGTTGGTTATATGGGTGATAAAGGGACATAACACTTATAGTTAGTTAGTCAGCGCGTGCATGCGTGGGTGTTGTGAGCGATTGCTTATATGTGTGTGTGTGTGTGTGTCGAGAAATTGGTGACGTTGTTACAATACAGACAAACACTATAAAACACACTGCACCGCTTTTATTATGTATACGAGGATGCATAGATTTTTTTTTTCTATTCTATTATCATGTTTTTTTTGTTTTTTATTCGCAATGATGATAATAATAATAGTGTATAAAACACACTGCACTGTTTTTATTATGTATACGAGGATGCATAGTAATTATTATTATTATTTTTTTTTTTGTCATGTTTTTGTGTTGTTTTTTATTCGCAATGATGATGATAATAGTATGCATAGATTTTTTGTTTGTTTCTATTCTGTTATCATGTTTTTTTTTTTATTATTCGCAATGATGCTAATTAGAGACCCCATATACAGAGACTGGACAGCCAAAATTTCTGCTGCTCGTTGGTTGGCTGGTTGAAGGGGCGCCATGTTTGCTCATATTCGTCTCTGCCTGATAGCAGGTTCGGCACAATGTATATTTTGCTTTGACTATGATGCCTGACTGATTACTCGGTAGAGTATTGTTATATTTATATAATATCTTCTTTAGATAAACCAGCAAGATAGTTTCTAGTCGATCTTCAACTCAACATAAATATTCAATGAAAACTTCCGTAAGCCTTACAGAATGCCGAACTGTATGGTGACGAATCAGTAATATAATACTGTACTTAACCATTCCATCGTGACAACAAATTCCCTCATATTTATGTGAACAGTATATAAACAGTAGTGTGTAAACGTTGGTAATATTCCTACGGAAACCATTTTCATGCAATAATTAATTAAACTAACCATAGTATCAAAGGTTTCACAGAAACCCTAAATACATTGACTACTGCTGTCGTCTTTCAGTCAAACGTCTTGGTTTAGTAGTGTCGCCTGGCAACTCGTCACGTCCTGTCATGTGCTTTAAATAACATCTACATGACGTATAATAGGATTTATAACTTAAGGGATCTTATAGTATTTAAAAATATATACCTGTATATGGAAAGAATGCAATTTTCGTCAACATTTTTCCCACAAATATCAGCAGGAGATTACTAGCTGGTAGTATCTAGCAACTATACATTTTTTCTATACTAACTTGAGAGGTATTGCGGAAAACACAAAAATGAGCAAGAATGGCGGCTGTCCAGTCTTTCTTATATAGGGTCTCTAATGCTAATAATAATGAATAATAATATTTTTGCCTGTTAGGTACGGATTATTTTTTTAAGCCGACGAAAATGCACTGATATCCCTTCTAAGTATCTATGGCATTAAAGGTATTATATATATATTCTCTTGTTGGTAAATTGGAGTTGGAAGCCAAGAAAGAAGTACTGTACGTACACTGTATATTATGAAGCACCTGTTACATTTTTTTTTACCAGGTTTAATGGTTTAATTCTTTTGGTTTATTAGAGCTTCGTGTTTCCTCCAAAGTCTGCCAGAAAAAAAAACAAAAAAACTGTTTGTTGCTTGGAATAGTTTGGAGGAATCAGTTGCTCCAGATTTACCAACAGTGTACTTACTATCCCCTTAAAGGCGCGGTCACACGAGTCATTTTTTCGTCAATTTTTCACCGTCAATATCAACTCGGTTAAATTTTGGCTTAAATTGACGAGATTTCGTCAATTTTCACGACACGATCCTGCGCGTCAAGTGTTGACGATATCGAGAACAAATATGATCGCTGATGATCCATCTGTAATGTTATTAAGCCTAGAAACTTATATTAAAATACATGTGTGCTGTTGAAATGACAAAAATGGACCAAAAGGATGCAGCAGAAAATGGCTGTGGTGGTCCCGCTTGGCGGGAAATCATATAAAGTTCATCAACGACGACAACATATTTACCCCCTCACTCCCCTCAGATCCTACTGCTGTATTGTTCTCGTCGTTACTGTTATGACAAATAACAACAAAGTACTGTGAACCCAGACCTCTGATACCTCTTTGTTCCAACACGGTGAAAAGCCTACAAATAAAGAAACTAACCTAAATAGAGTAAAAAGTTAGAAGGTACTAGGCTAGCCGACGGGAGAGAGAGGTGGTGTTGGTCTTCCCGCCAACACTGTGTTCGTTCTTCCGTCGTAGCTCTGACTTGGTCGTTATTCTTAACTTCTTTAGTTACTTCTTGAGGCTATTACAGGCTTTAGATTTGCAAATTGTATTGAATCTTGTTAAAAAATAATCAAAATTCCAAAAAAATAACATGCTTTAACTTTGCTTAATTTATATTTACGGTGTATCTTGACCTAAAATGAAGGGATTCGAACGATACAGCACCTCCGTAGCCTAATGAACAACCTGCCGTATTTTCCCAACTATACACAGTTTTCGCTTGTCATTTGGCAATTATATAATAATATTTGTTATGTTAAAAACATAATAACGTGTCAGATATTTTATTTAAGGCAAAATAGATCAAAACATCTGAGATATAAGAAGTTTGGACACGTCGCTTTAGGAGCTAGTATTACAAGGTGTATCGCGATGTATAGTATTAATTAACTTACACCAGAGATATAAAATATAATCTTGCTTATAATTTGTTATATAAAGTATGGTGTGTGTGATCTCAGTAAAGTACAATGAATACTGATAAAAACTATTTTAACTTGTGTTGTCAAATGGCGGTGAGCTTCGGAGGGAGTGGTAGCCTAATATGATTTCGGACCAAAGAGGCCTTATTTATTTCATCTTAATAAGTTTTATCATGATTGCAATATTTATGTGATGTTCTATAACCTACATTAAATCATATTTTCAATGCAGAGGGATAATACCAGGCCTGTATAAGAAGAAAATCTGTGAAATGTAGGGAAATGCTAAGGCTTGCAATTTACCTAACCTATAAAATATATTAATCATATTTCGTCGAATATTATTTATAGGGGCCTGGTATTATCCCTCTGCATTGAAAATAAGATTCAATGTACGTTATAGAACATCACATAAATATTGCAATCATTATAAAACTTATTAAGATGAAATAAATAAGGCCTCTTTGGTCCGAAAACATGTTAGGCTACCACTCCCTCCGATGCTCACGTGACACCGAATTGCCGAAATATTCTCAAATCTCGACAAGCTCGTGTGACCAGACACAGTTAAAATTGACGGTGAATAATAAAATTGACGGTGAAAAATTGACGAAAAAATGACTCGTGTGACCGCGCCTTTAGAGTATTGTTAGTAATCTATTGTGTTTATGTATGTATATATTTACTTCTTCATTTATTCGTGTACTGATTAATGTTCTTGTTATCTTCATCATATAGAAAAAAAGGCACATTCATCCAGTAAAAAGACAAATATATGAGAATATAAAGATACATAAACAGACAAACAGAGAGAGAGAGAGAGAGAGAGAGAGAGAACAAGGATGGTTGAGAGAGAGAGGGAGGGAGAGAAAACAAGGATGGTTACACAGCCACTGAAATATATTGTTTGGATAACATAATCTGGCTCTCATAGTGAGTGTTGGAAGGGTGAGGAGGCTCTTGGTGGAAGGAGGAAGAGGAGGGAGAGAGAAGAGGGAACGAGTGTGGAGGAAAGGAGGAGGGAGAGAGAAGAGGAGATGAGGGAACGAGTGTGGAGGAAAGGAGGAGGGAGAGAGAAGAAGAGATGAGGGAACGAAGGAGGAGGAAAGGAGGAGGAGAGGATAGAGAAGGAGGAGGAAACGAGGAGGGAGTGAGAAGAAGGAGATGAGGGAACGAGTGTGGAGGAAAGGAGGGAGAGAAGGAGATGAGGGAACGAAGGAAGAGGAAAAGTGGAGAGAGAAGGAGGAAAGAGAGAAAGAGTGAGGAGGAAAGGAGGAGAGAAGATTGAGATGAGGGAAGGAGTGAGGAGGAAGGGAGGAGAGAGAGAAGGAGAGAAGAAGGAGAGAGAGAACAAGTGAGGAGGAAAGGTGGAGAGAGAGAAGAAGGAGATGAGGGAACGAGTGAAGAGGAAGGGAGGAGTGAGAAGGAGAGAGAGAACGAGTGAGGAGGAAAGGTGGAGAGAGAAAAGGAGAGAGGGAACGAGTGAGGAGGAGGGAGAGAAGGAGATCGAATGAGATGAGGGAACGAGTGAAGAGGAAGAGAAGGAGAGAGAGAAGAGGAGAGAAGAAGGAGATGAGAGAACGAGTGAGGAGGAAAGGTGGAGAGAGAGAAGAAGGAGATGAGGGAACGAGTGAGGAGGAAGGAAGGAGGGAGAAAAGAAAGAAGAGAGAGAAGAAGAGAGAAAGGAAGATAGACGAGGGGTTTATTATCAGTTTATGTCACATCACAACACATCACATCGAATTACATCACATCACATCACAATTTCCAGCACAACACATCACAATTTCCAGCACATCACATCACAATATACATCACATCACATCAAAATTTCCAGCACATCACATCACATCACAATTTCCAGCACATCACATCACATCACAATTTCCAGCACATCACATCACATCACAATTTCCATCACATCACATCACATCACAATTTCCATCACATCACATCACATCACAATTTTCATCACATCACATCACATCACATTACTCACAATATTAACAGAAGATAAAGAAGCCATTTACTACCACTACATCCGTCCCAACCCATGTTTTCCTACCTACTCTTTCTCTTCCTCTTTCATCTCCAGTTCCTTTTCCTCCTCCACCTCCTTTTCCTTTCCTTCTGCAATGTTTCCCTGTCCCCCATACAATTATAATATCTTAGAATATTCGTAAGTCCTTTGTAATCCTCCTTCTCCTTGTATCCGTCCTCTTCCTATTTTTCCTACTCTCCTCCTCTTCTTCCTCCTCCCCCTTCTCATATTTTCCTACTCTCCTCCTCCTCCTCCCCTTCTCTTATTTTCCATGCTGCTCCTCCTGCCTTATTCCTTCCACTTCCTCCTCCACCTTCTCCACTTCCTTCTCCAACTCCTTCTCTTAAATCATTACCCCTCATGTGTTAATGTTTGCTCTCTCTCTCTCTCTCTCTCTCTCTCTCTCTCTCTCTCTCTCTCCACACAGTATCAACCCTCGACCCTCTCTCTCTCTCTCTCCCACATCCCATTCAGGATTAACCCCTAGATCTCCCCTTCCTTCTCCTATCACCGTCCCCTTTACAACCAACCAACGAACCAAACATTCACCTTTGCTCCCTGTCTTACGCTCTCTGTTAATGAAAGGTTGTCAGTAAAAGTCTCAGTCTTACTCGTACTTTGGAAACAATAATTAATATCAATATAAGTTATCATCATCATCATCATTATTTGTATTACACAGATGTGGACAGTAATTAAGTGGCCTCTTGTGTTTAATCTTCATCTTATCCAAAAATAGAAAATAAATATATATATATATATAAATTTTCTCGTCATGCAAATTTAGAGGCAACAAACTTTATGAGTAGGTCTATATTCAGTCCTAATTATTGACAATTTACCCACACTGTTTTTCCGGTCTCTTTGGGGCGATATTCATGAAGGACGTCATGGTGTATCCGACCATATGGCATGCTAAAATCATCTGTTATTGGTTGTCATCTGTAGCCAACCTGGAACTCTGATCTACACACTATATTCTACTTAAAACGTAAATATAATATACTGTCTGAATTACTGAGGTTTCTGATTCCTCCAAAATAGTCCACGAAACAGAACGCCTAATGTTGTATTTAGGCCGTTTGTTTCCCAGTAACGTTTGGATGAGTTATTAACCTTTCATTTTACTGATTTAAAAGGCGTATTCAGAATAATCTAATTTCAGGTCAACCCAACATTTTCGTCCATCGGGCTCACGACAACGACACTGTTCTTGAATATTATGGTCCATTTAAGTTAATATTATACTGTGCTTAAGTGTCTGGGTCTTTATATATATATATATATATATATATATATATATATATATATATATATATATATATATATATATATATATATATATATATATATATATATATATATATATATATATATATATATATATATATATATATAAAACACATTTCTCACTAACCCCTGACACTATACCAGAGATCACACAAGTGGTTTCCCCCGTACCTTAATTAAGATAGTTTGGGATGTGATACCAGCAGCTGATGTATTTATTGATCCTTTCCTCGCTCAAGTCATCCAAGTCCAATGTTTTCCCTGTACCCTGAGACAGTTTGGGGGATTGTTAACAGACGAAGCAAGCACCCCTTCCTTCCTCTCTCGGTCCCTCCCTTACTCCCTGGTGTGAAGAAGTGAGAGTGGTGGTGGTGGTGGTGTGAAGAAGTGAGAGTGGTGGTGGTGGTGGTGGTGTGAAGAAGTGAGAGTGATGGTGGTGGTGGTGTGAAGAAGTGAGAGTGGTGGTGGTGGTGGTGTGAAGAAGTGAGAGTGGTGGTGGTGGTGGTGTGAAGAAGTGAAAGTGGTGGTGGTGGTGGTGTGAAGAAGTGAGAGTGGTGGTGGTGGTGGTGTGAAGAAGTGAGAGTGGTGGTGGTGGTGGTGTGAAGAAGTGAGAGTGGTGGTGGTGGTGGTGGTGTGAAGAAGTGAGAGTGGTGGTGGTGGTGTGAAGAAGTGAGAGTGGTGGTGGTGGTGGTGTGGAGAAGTGAGAGTGGTGGTGGTGTGAAGTGAGAGTGTTGGTGGTGGTGGTGTGAAGTGAGAGTGGTGGTGGTGGTGGTGTGGAGAAGTGAGAGTGGTGGTGGTGGTGGTGTGAAGAAGTGAGAGTGGTGGTGGTGGTGGTGTGGAGAAGTGAGAGTGGTGGTGGTGGTGGTGTGAAGAAGTGAGAGTGGTGGTGGTGGTGGTGTGAAGAAGTGAGAGTGGTGGTGGTGGTGGTGGTGTGAAGAAGTGAGAGTGGTGGTGGTGGTGGTGGTGTGAAGAAGTGAGAGTGGTGGTGGTGGTGGTGGTGGTGTGGAGAAGTGAGAGTGGTGGTGGTGTGAAGTGAGAGTGTTGGTGGTGGTGGTGTGAAGTGAGAGTGGTGTTGGTGGTGGTGTGGAGAAGTGAGAGTGGTGGTGGTGTGAAGAAGTGAGAGTGGTGGTGGTGGTGGTGTGGAGAAGTGAGAGTGGTGGTGGTGGTGGTGTGAAGAAGTGAGAGTGGTGGTGGTGGTGGTGTGGGGAGGTGAGAGTGGTGGTGGTGGTGGTGTGGAGAAGTGAGAGTGGTGGTGGTGGTGGTGGTGTGAAAAAGTGAGAGTGGTGGTGGTGGTGGTGGTGGTGGTGGTAGTGTGGAGAAGTGAGAGTGGTGGTGGTGTGAAGTGAGAATGGTGGTGGTGTGAAATGAGAGTGGTGGTGGTGGTGGTAGTGTGGAGAAGTGAGAATGGTGGTGGTGTGAAATGAGAGTGGTGGTGGTGGTGTGAAGTGAGAGTGGTGGTGGTGGTGGTGGTGTGAAGAAGTGAGAGTAGTTGTTGAGGTGGTGGTGTGGAGAAGTGAGAGTGGTGGTGGTGGTGTAGAGAAGTGAGAGTGGTGGTGGTGGTGGTGGTGGTGGTGTGAAGTGAGAGTGGTGGTGGTGGTGGTGTGGAGAAGTGAGAGTGGTGGTGGGGGTGGAGATGAGAATTAAACTCTACCCTACTCATATGAACCACCAAAAGTCAGATATCTGTAAAACCACCTTGAGATGAGCTAGTCTTTTTTCTCACATGTGTAAGAAGCAGTTTGTCTCACTCTGTCTAGTGTGGCTTGGTCTAGTCTATAAGTGGGTAGCTCCATGTAGTGTCTCTCAATCATAAACAAGGGACTGGGTTTTCGTACGTGGGGTAAATTATGGGACTGGGTTTTCCTACGTGGGGTAAACTATTGGACTGGGTTTTCCTACGTGGGGTAAACTATGGGACTGGGTTTTCCTACATGGGGTAAATTATGGGACTGGGTTTTCCTACGTGGGGTAAACTATGGGACTGGGTTTTCCTTCGTGGGGTAAAATAATAACTTGCTGACATTTATAAACCGTGAAGAATAGAGACATAGAGGAAGGTATAACAGGGAGAGGAGTGATAAATGATGAGATGTGATGTGATGGATTTAACTGACTTGCAAGCAAATGGTATGAGAGGTGGAGTATGAGTGGTGGAAGTATAACAGGTGGAAGAGGTGGAGTATGAGTGGTGGAAATATAAGAGGTGGAGTATGAGTGGTGGAAATATAAGAGGTGGAGTATGAGTGGTGGAAATATAAGAGGTGGAAGAGGTGGAGTATGAGTGGTGGAAATATAAGAGGTGGAGTATGAGTGGTGGAAATATAAGAGGTGGAAGAGGTGGAGTATGAGAGATGACTTCCAATATATGTTACTACTATATTTTGTTGTATAAAGTATGGTGTGTGTGTGTGTGTGTGTGTGTGTGTGTGTGTGTGTATGATCTCAATGCAGTACACTGGTTACTGATGAAAATTTTTTATAACTTGTTGACAAGATGCGCCTGGTTGGAGACGAGTAGTTTAAGGTGGTATATAATTCTTTTTTGATACATTGAAGTGCCTTGATTCCTCCAAAGTATGCTAGGAAACAGGACCAGATGAGCAAAAATAATGCGGTTCTGTTGCTTAGAATAGTTTGGAGGATTCAGTTGCTCCAGATTTGCCAACACAAAATTTCCCCCTTAATGAATTATCGCAGCAAAGACCTAATTTACTTCGTCTTATTAAGTTTTATCACACTTGCAATGTTTTATAACGTATATGGAATTATATTTTTAAATACAGAAAGATAATCCAGGCCCCTATAAAAAAAAAATACGACGAAATATGATTAAAATGTTTTGGACCGTAGGTAAACTCTACCCAACTAAAATGTTTTGGACCGTATATAAGTAAACTCTACCCAACTAAAATGTTTTGGACCGTATATAGGTAAACTCTACCTAACTAAAATGTTTTGGACCGTATATAGGTAAACTCTACCTAACCAAAATGTTTTGGACCGTATATAGGTAAACTCTACCCAACTGAAATGTTTTGGACCGTATATAGGTAAACTCTACCCAACTAAAATGTTTTGGACCGTATATAGGTAAACTCTACCCAACTAAAATGTTTTGGACCGTATACAGGGTTATTCAAAACTACATTTACAAAATGACAGGGTAAAGTCCTGACATGATGTTAAACATGTTTCCATATGTAATTTTCAAAAATTTAAAAATTTAATTGCACACATGAAAGCCAAATCCATTGCCGTGGGCGAACGATCGAACGCTTTAAAATAACACCTACCCCCACCTCATCCCCTGCTCTCTCTTAAGTGGACGAGGGAAGTTTTAAAACGTATGAAGCAATGAAACCCTTATCGATCATGGGATTCAAACAGATCCGTTGGCTTTTAATCGATCCCAAGGCTTCGTGTTTCTTGTAATATCAGATAAGTTAGTAGTACCGCCCTGGCATCTACACGTATCACTCGGTAAGTGTAACTCGACCACAAAACAATACCCGTAATCGATAAGGGTTTATTGCTTCATACGTTGTATTAAGTTCCCTCGTCTACCCGAGAGAGAACACGGGGTGCTGTGGGGGGGAGTTAATTTTAGAAGTGTTCGATCATTCGCCCACGGTAATGGATTTGGCTTTCATGTCTGTCATTAACTTTTTAAATTTTTGAAAATTACATATGGAAATATGTTTAACATCATGTCAGGACTTTACCCTGTCATTTTGTAAATGTAGTTTTGAATAACCCTGTATAGGTAAACTCTACCCAACTAAAATGTTTTGGACCGTATATAGGTAAACTCTACCGATCACAAGCATCAACATTTTCCCTACATTTCCTCGATTTTTTACTTATACATGCCTGGCATTATCCTTCTACATTGAAAATATGATTCCATGTACGTTATATAGCGTCACAATAATATTACAATTGTGATAACACTTATTAAGAATTATATATATATATATAGGCCTCTTTGGTGCGACAATTTATTAAGTTATACGAGCCACCTGTCACACCCTCCTGTCCTCCCTCTCAACACACTACAGTCGTAACTTGACATACAAAAAATTACACGAATGCATGACTTGATATTAAAGAATCATTTAGACTACCGGTATGTATGTAAAGTTTCTTGATAATATTTGTTTATATTGTTAGGATTACTTTGATGTAGAGTACAGCAAGGCCGCTTGAAGAGTAGGTCTTCCCGTGTCTGTCTCTAAACTCGTCCTACCCCGCGCATGACGTCAGACTGAAGAGAGACAGGATTGGTGACTCACCTCACCTGACCTCACATCACCTTCACCCAATCAGGCCCACGTATTCTCACTCACACTCAGTAGTAGCCCGCGACACACACACCCAAAATAAATGATAAGAGGCCTTACTAGCCCATGGAAACAGGTAATATACTATATTTTTTATATGGACATGAACAAGGATATTTCATTTGATTTAATTAGCAGGGTAGAAGCAGTTGGATATCCAGTAGTAGCCATAGTGAATGATCTCAGTCCCACAAATGTAAGATTATAGAACAATCTGAGTGTAAATGTAGATCATACCTCTTTCACTAATCCAGCTGCTGCAGACAGGGAAATATGCGTGTTTGCAGATGCCCCTCACTTGATGAAGTTGATTCGTAACAATTTTCTTGACTATGGGTTCATTGTACATTATACTACGAAAGTCAGTAGTGAATGTGTGTCACATAATCATGTTGATGTAACAGGAGTTCAAAGGATGAACGTCAGGAAGGCTGTTCAGTTGATTTTGATAATTCCTTGTGTGAAATGGAAGACATTGAGAACTGTCTTCCAATAAGTACAGAAGAAGAAGAGACATTAGAAAAAACAATGGAAACAGAAGGACTGAGGAACATTGGGGGTTATTTTGTCAAAAAGTTTCCACAGTACAATTTCCTAGGCACAGATGACTAGATTGGCACAATCTCTAGAACAGTGGGGAAGTTAAAGAGATCCAGCAATATTGTTTTTGATCAACTGAAACAAATGGAAAGACTGTTTATTTGTTATCACAGAGATAAGGAACTCAGAGAGGGACCAAAATGTGTAACAACATTAGCAAGTGAAATAAGAAATTTTGTAGATTTACCAGATGATGTGATTAGGTTTTTTGTTCGTTGTCGCATATTTTTCAGGATACGGATATTAAACAGAAAGCGAAATTCACAGAGGAAAATATCTAACAAAATGTCAAAACTAAGATAAGAATTCAGTGAAAGAGCAAAGCATGGTACTACTTATGAATAAATATTGTATATATCCTACATGGTATACTTGATAAATTATGAAGTTCAAACTTACTCTTAGTACTGTAATTTATGTATTATATTTGTTTCCTTATTAAAATATTAATGCCTACCTCAAGTGTATATACCCCATTTTTCTTCAACTAAGCTTTGAAATGGTTTAAAGTTGACAGCTGATCACAAGAGAGAGAGAGAGATATTTATCATATCAAAAGATAGGCTACTCTTTTGGTGCTTGAATGAATAATGCTATAAGGAATACTGGTCACAAGCTGCATCATTCCCCATCTGCCCCCAACAGTATCAAATATCATGTATCAAGTGTAAAAGGTTATGTTTTGGGCTGGGCTTTTCATGGGTATCTATGAGTGAGGGAGCGAGAGACTCTTCGCGGTGACGTCATCACGCTCTCCCTGCCTGCGCGGTGGGACGACCTACTCTTCAAGCGGCCTTGGAGTACAGTATAAATTAATAATACTCGTACTTGTCTCCTTATAGCTGTCACTCTCCAAAGCTGCCAGCCTCCCGTTCCACCATTTGTCAACAAGTACAACATTTTTATCAACATCCATATTGTACTCAGATCCAATAACACATGAAAAATTGGACAAAATATATATACTGTACTCAAAATGAAATTATATACCTCTGGTGTAAGTTATTGCTCGTATTCTAATGACAATATTTTCTATTCCACGGCAGGATGAAACCGCTCACGAAAGAGGGTTACGACTCTGACATCTTTCCACACACTGCATTATGGCAAGAGGATATGATGAGTTACAGAGGAGTAGTAAAGTGAGGTATGTGTGTATGTTATCCTATATGTATGTATATATGGTTTCTTGCTTGTGTTAATTCCTCCAAATTCCTTTTATACAGTACCAGACGATGCCTTCTATTTACACCTGAGAAGCCATCTTGCTCTAAATTATACCGTATTCTATTCCTTTAAGGCCCGTCCACACGATCGAGTAGTGCTCGCGAACACAAGCGAGCTGTTTGCCTGTCGACGAGCTTACCGCTTGTGTTCGCGAGCACACCAACAAACTGGCCGAGCTGGTGGTGGTTGGAATTCACGGAACACTGGGGCTACCCAGTAGTATGACGTCGCTGCCACACACACCAGGTTTCCTATGGAGCCAAGGGGCCGTGGTTGTCAGTATTATCGCTGGCAGTCGAGCAACATGTGAAATGTATTTGGGTCTATTCTCATGCACTTTATGAAATCATTCGTATTCCCAGCTTTTAATTCCCGTAATATTGTCACATGTTTTCTTTTAATTAGCCAGTCTTTACACCATTTGTCTTTCTGCATTGTGTTCTTTCTCTTCCTCACACACATAGCAATTATTATGCTAAACAGCACTATACACTTGCGTTCCTTCTTATTAGGCACCATAGTTATCGTACCTGTACGCTACCTGTACGCTCACGACCCAGTCGACCACCTGCTCTGGCTGCTGCCCGGCTGTGAGCCTGTGACTGGTCAGACACGTTCGTTTGGACACCACAACAAGTGTGCCCGCCGCGTGCACAAGCTGTAAGCCCGTCAACAGGCGAACAGCTCGCTTGTGTTCACGAGCACTGCTCGATCGTGTGGACGGGCCTTTATTAGTCGTCACCGTATCTTTATATAAGCGTATTAATCCTGCTTGACATAATGAGTATGGCAAATAAACACTATTTGAGGAGGATTTTATGTGTATGTCTGTTGTTGTTCATCTATAAACACTATATAACACCAAGTACACCAAGTACCGAAAACTGGGATCGGAGAGCAGGTGTGGAAACGTGTGATAAAAACTGACAGATGTGTGACTGTGTAATTGAGACAGACAGACAGACAGACAAGTGTGTGACAAACAGACAGACAGACAGGTGAAGGTCGTAATGATGTATGCAACAGGTGTGGTGTGGGAAGGGGGGACGAGTGGTAAAGGACAGGTGTACGGTTGTCATTTTAATAAGGGGTTAAGGTATTGTAGGCCTCTCATTCCTCCATCATGTCCCACACAAAAGATCATCTCTATATACTAAGTCTGTGTTTCTCGATGCATTTTGGGCGAATAAATCAGGATCTTTCAAACTCGTCAAAAAAACTATGCAAAATTATTTACTGCTTAATTGTAACGTATTATATAAAAACCTACGATATTACTGATATATTATTGAAACATTAAGACTGAAAAACAAGAGTGTATATGAAAGAAAAACATCACAAAGAATTCATACCTTAAAAAAACAGAAATATAAAAGTCGAATATAAATGATTGTGACTGTACTTATTACCTGTGATTGCTGAAGTGAAATTAACAGCAACATACTGTACATACATACATTCTCCTTCAAACAGTACCATGGAATCAACCCTCTCAGTTTACAAAGTAACACAGTTTACAGGAATCGGAGTATCTCTGACTGACGTAATTACAAATACATTATTAATTAACTTAAGTGGTATTTATTTTGAGTAATTAAGAAAACCTCACTCACGTATAGGGAGCTTTTACTACCTTATAAACAAACATATAAAAACAAATATTAAAGTGCCATGATTCCTCCAAAATAATTCTGTCTGTCTGTCTGTCTGGAAACACGACCAGATTAACGATAATATTGTTTGACTGTTGTAGCAAGGAATAGTTGGCTGGGAAGAATCAGTCACTCCAGATTTTACCACCAACAACATTTCACTCCACTCACCTCTTATTATTATTTTTTTTTTTCATCACGTTCCAGGTTTTCCAGTGGCACAAATCTGGTTGAGTAAAGCGAATGAACGAACGAACGAGGAGACTTTTGAGCCAGTGTGTTTTTCCTACCCTTCCTCCCCCTTCCCTTACCTCCCTCCCTCCTTCTTTCCCTCTTTCTCTCCCTTTTCTTTCCTCCATCCCTTCCTATCCTTCCATCCCTCCTTCCCTTCCCTCCCTCCTTCCCTTCCCTCCCTCCTTCCCTTCCCTCCATCCTTCCCCTTCCTTTCCCTCCCTTCCCTTCCTTCCATCCTTCCCACCTTCTCTCCCTTCTCTTTCCTCCATCCCCTAATTACATCCCTCCCTCCCTCCTCTCCATCCCATCCCTCCCTCCCTTCCTCCTCTCCATCCCATCCTTCCCTTCCCTTCCTTCCCTTCCTTCCATCCTTCCCGCCTTCTCTCCCTTCTCTTTCCTTCCATCCTTCCCGCCTTCCCTCCCTCCCTCCTTCCTTCCCTCCCATCCCTCCCTCCCATCCTTCCATCCCTCTCTCTCTCACTCCCTCCCTCCATATAAATCTCAATAAATCTACCGGTCCTGATGAATTTCTTCCTAGGGTCTTGCGAGAGGTATGTGACCAGGTAACCCCCCACCATGGCTGCTATCTTCAATATATCGCTTGAAACAGGAGAGGTCCCATCTGACTGGAAGGAAGCAAATGTGACTCCCATATTTAAAAAGGGAGATCGCCATCTTCCTGGAAGCTACCGACCAATCAGCCTTACATCTGTAGTAGGAAAGGTATTGGAGGGTATAGTTGCAGATAGAATAGTAGATCATCTTGAATCATATAATTTATTGTATGATTCACAGCATGGTTTTAGGCGTCGGCGTTCATGTTTGACCAACTTGATTGAATTTTTCCACGGTATGCTTTCTGAGTATGACCAGTGCTGGGCAATAGACATCCTTTATCTGGACTTTCAGAAAGCCTTTGATAAAGTACCTCATCAAAGGTTGATGGCAAAAACCCGTGCACTGGGAATAAGGGGCATGCTTGCTAAATAACTTGAGAATTGGCTGACTGACCGGCGCCAAAGAGTAGTAATCAATGGGGAAGCCTGAAGTTGGGCATCAGTCACAAGTGGGGTTCGTCAAGGTTCAGTTCCAGGTCCACTACTCTTTATAATCTACATTAATGATATAGATGTGGGCATTGTCAGTCGAATTGCAAAATTTCCTGATGACATCAAGTTCGGGTGTAATGCTTCATCATTTGAAAAGGTAGAACAACTACATAAAGACCTAGAGAAAGTAGGAGAGTGGTCTGAACGATGGCAGATGCCATTCAATTTGGACAAGTGTAAAGTGATGCATATAGGTCCAGCCAATCAGAGAGCCAGTTACTCTTTGTTGGGAAGTGAAATTAGTAGTACTGACTTGGAGAAAGACTTAGGTGTACTGATCAGCAGTGACCTCAAATTTTCCAAGCAGTGCCTCGAAGTAGAGAAGAAAGCCCAGAGGCTTCTTGGTTAAATAAAGAGGCAATTTAGATTTAGAAACAAAGAGATAGTCCTCACTCTGTACAATTCTTTGGAATATGCTGTGCAGTTCTGGTCGCCGACTCTCAAGAAAGACATTGCGAGGCTTGAGAGAGTCCAGGCTAGGGCCACCAAGCTGATCCCATCAATTAAGCACATGGGCTACCAGAGAAAGCTGCAGGCACTAGGTCTCTTCTCATTAGAGACGAGACGCTTGAGAGGTCAACTAATTGAAGTTTTCAAAATCCTTCGTGGATATGAAAACATTGATTATCAGTGCCTGTTTAGCTTAAACACTAATGCAACTAGAAACCATGGATGGAAACTAGACTTGAAACTCTTCCACCATGATACGTTAGGTAATTTCTTTACATATAAAATCTGCAATGTCTGGAATCAGCTACCAGCAGAGGTAGTTGATAGTTCCTCGATAGAGCAGTTCAAGAAACAGTTAGACAAAGTTCTGCCAAGCCTGTTAGAGTTAAAGTGATTGTTTCCTCCTTTCCTGTACAAAAATTTCCTAGTCCGGCCTTTTTTCCTCCTGGTTAAGTACATTTCCATTTCCATACCCGCAATGCGGGTGGGAGAGGTGGGTAGGGAGAGCCTTCTCTTTACTATACTTTTCTCTCACTATTAGTTAGCAACTGCTACTACACCTACGGTACCTCCTTGGTATGGGTCGTAAGACCTTTTGAGTGCTACTTGTACTTGTAACTCCTTGTAACTCCTTTTCTCCCTCTCTCCCTCCTTCTCTCCCTCCCTCTCTCCTCTCCCTCCTCTCTCCTCTCCCATCCTTCCTTCTGCACCAACTGTTTGAGAAGTCTTACCTTCAGTCACGCCCGCAAAAATAATTCGCAAGTTTGGTGTTGCTCTTTTCGCCTCTCTCTCTCTCTCTCTCTCTCTCTCTCTCTCTCTCTCTCTTCAGTCAATGTCTTTTTATTCTTCTCATCCGACATTTTTCTCGATCATGAGGCCATTTTTCTTCTAATATATTATCTTTATTCCTTGCCGACTTTATTCCCGACCACCCAATTTATTCCGTGCGCCTTCATATTTTCCCAGAATTTCTTCCAATTATATTTCCCATTAATTTCCTCTCAGCCCATTTTTCATATATTTTTTTCCCTACCATCTCGACTTTCTTCCCCGACCTAATATATTTTTTCCCAAGCATGCCGACTTTCTTTCCCGACCTAATATTTTTTTCCCAATCATGCCGAGTTCTTCCCCGACCTCTTTCTAAATTTATTCCCTACCATGCAGACTTTTTTCCCCGACCTCATATATTTTTTCCCAAGCATGCCGACTTTCTTCCCGATCTCATATTTTTTTCCCAGTCATGCCAATTTTTTTCCCCGTCTTTCTTCCCCGACTTTGTTATTGTTCCCTCATACTTCTTTCCTCGCTCTAATTGCTTTCTTCTCTAATTATATTCTTTGCCCCGGAGAGAGAGAGAGAGAGAGAGAGAGAGAGAGAGAGAGAGAGAGAGAGAGAGAGAGAGAGAGAGAGAGGAGGAAAAGGGGAAAAAGAATGTGAGTGAAAGGGTAAAAAAAAGGAGAGAGAGAGAGAGAGAGAGAGAGAGAGAGAGAGAGAGAGAGAGAGAGATGGAAACGACGGGTGAGGAGAGAAAAGAAAGAGAGAGAAAAATGTAAAGAGGGAAGAGAAGAGAGGGAAAGTGGGAGGTAGAAGAAGGAGAGAAAAATGAGGAAGGAAGAGAAGGAGAAAAGGAAGGAATTGGAGAGAGAGAGAGAGAGAGAGAGAGAGAGAGAGAGAGAGAGAGAGAGAGAGAGAGAGAGAGATGCTGAAGAATAAATAGAGAAAGAATGAGAAACATGAACAAGGAATAGGAGAAGGAGAAGGAGGAGGAGAAGAAAAATGAAGAGAAGGAAAGGAGAAAGAAGAGGAGAGAAGAAGAAAAATGAAGAGAAAGAGAGAAGAAGAAAATGAAAAGAAGCAAAGAAGAAGAAAGAGGAGAGAAAAAAGAAGAGAAGGAAAGAAGAAAAAAGAGGAGAAGAAGAAAAAAGGAGAGAAGAAGAAAAATGAAAAGAAGCAAAGAAGAAAAGGAGGAGAAGAAGATAAGAAGAAAAATGAAGAGAAGGAAAGAAGAAGAAAAATGAGAGAAAAATGAAGAGATGGAAAGAAGAAGAAAGAGGAGAAGGAAAGAAGAAAAATGAAGAGAAGAAGAAGAAGGAGGAAGGTGGGTTGGCGAGGACACACACACACACACACACACACACACACGTATAAACCCTTGCTGATGACAGACTAAGACTGAGATTATTGACAGTACAAGTTTAGTATTGCCTGAGACACGAGAAGGGAGGTTACAGCCAGCTCCTCTCCTTCACACCATCACAGTCTGTCGTCACTCCTCTCACTCGCTCTCTCTTCTGACCTGTTCAATGTGTTTTCTTTGTATTAACCACAAACTAAATCTTTATAGGCTCTTGTTGTTTGTTGTTGTTGTCACTTCTCGTCGACTCTTTATTTAGTAACATCGTCGAGTGTTCGCCAGAATTAACGTCAACAGCGAATTAATTTCGAGATGAATATTTTTGTGGTGTGAAGATGTTAAGAAATGTTAGTAGCGAATTTCGTGATTTTTTTTTTTTTTTTGTGAAGATATTAATTACCAGTTTGAAGATGACACTCTCCCGATCACAGGCTTTTTCCCTCTACTGAATAAAATCGGTGAGTGTTTGCCCAATTTATACGTGAAGGTGGAAGGAAGGAAGTACAGTGTTGGTAAATCTGGAGCAACTGATTCCTCCTCGAAACTATTCCAAGCAACAGAACTCCATCATTATTTTTGTTCATCTGTTGGTCCGGTTAACATCTTGGCATACTTTAGAGGAATCAAGGCACTCCAATGTAACAAAAGTGAATTACCTCCTATATATATATATTAAGTAAAAGATAAAATGAATGCATGCACGTCCCTCACATCAACAAACAAGGCAACAAACCACTAAAGAAGAAGTTCCTCAAACATCTCACACGACTGTTTTGATAACGGGACTTATAATGTGTGTTGAGGGAATATTTAAGTATATAACCCTTTGAGTGAGTGCCAGTGGTTTAATAATATCATGTGGATTAAACCGTTCGAAGTTCTTGACAGTAATCACAATGCAAGTAAATATATGACATTGCTATTAAGCGGGAAGTTTTGTGTTGGTAATTCTGGAGCAACAGCTGAATCCTCCAAACTATTCCAAGCAACAGAGCACCATTATTTTTGCTCTTCTGGTCCTGTTTCCTAGCATACTTTGGAGGAATCAAGGCACTCCTATGTACCAAAAAAGAATTGCCACCTTAAGAGGAGACTATTAATCATTATAATGGTGTCTTAGAATATGTTTGTAGTTGTCATCATCAATTTAACTTTTAGTATAATAAGTTTTTCCCTGGGTAAGTTAAAATACAATGATAAAATGTGACACTGGCATTCAAAAGGTTAGCACATCGTCTTACAGTTATATTATTATTATAATTATTATTAGTAGTAGTAGTAGATTATCATTATTATTATTAGGAGTAGTAGTAGTAGTAAGAGTAGTAGTAGATTATTATTATTATTATTATTAGTAGTAGTAGTAGTAGTAGTAGTAGATTATTATTATTATTATTATTATTAGGAGTAGTAGTAGTAAGAGTAGTAGTAGATTATTATTATTATTAGGAGTAGTAGTCGATTACTATTATTATTAGTAGTAGTAGTAGTAGTAGATTATTATTATTATTAGGAGTAGTAGTAGTAGTAAGAGTAGTAGTAGATTATTATTATTATTATTATTTACAAGAGCGTGTAATGTCACGTGGCTTTTAACTATATAGCCAGACTCGCCATCCTTCCCTCGTCATAAAAGTCCCTCGGAGTTGATGATATGCGTGAGCCTGTTGTTATGGTTTTTATTATTATTATGGTGTGAACTGTTACTGTGAGTGACATCAAACACAACCCGTCAGTAAGAATGTGTGTGTGTGTGTGTGTGTGTCCTTTAAGGCATTACACACACACACACACACACACATAACCCCTAGCAGTCTGCAGCGTAGTGTGTGTGTGTGTGTGTGTGTGTTTGTGTGTGTGTGTGAAGATGCATATGTCTGTATACATACATGTGTGTGTGTGTGTGTGTCCTCTTACGCACCTAGTGAACTCTGTACATGTGTGTATATTCTGTATGTATCCAGTGTATGTGTGTATACATTTGTTTATTTATACAAGTGAGGATGAATCTGACACCGCATCGTACCCTGCATATCTCTCTCTCTCTCTCTCTCTCTCTCTCTCTCTCTCTCTCTCTCTCTCTCTCTCTCTCTCTCTCTCTCTCTCTCTCGAGACAACCACCTTGCCGTCGGTGAGAGAGCTTGTGTGATCTGTTTGAATTTTGCTAGCAATGCTGGGGGACATTTAGTCCAGTTGGGTTACCCGTGCCAGAAAGGTAGCGTTATTAGGATCCTGACTAAGAGTTGTCAAATCTTCATGTTAATATTAAGTTTCACAACTGCTCTTCAACTGTCCTAACCAAAAAAAAAAAAAATCTTCATCACTTTCGATATAAGTTTTTATTGTTAAGGACCTCACCAGCTACCTTATGCCGTGTGAGAAGGGAGGCTTTGGAACCTCCTAAATACAACGCCTTTTAACGCTCACAGGTTTCGAAAGGGCTGAGATTGAAGGGATCTCAGGAGTGTGGGGTACGAGTAATGGAGATGCCTCAGGACCCCTGTAGGTATTCTCTTAGATTAATAAGCCTGACCAGCTCCTTGTGACCGTTCTTAGGTGCCTAAAGGCTCGACTGCTCTTTGGTGAGAGAGCTTTCGTGCCTCGCTGGCTGCCAGGCCAGTAAAAGATCTCGGATTAAGTCGTGGACATTTAGTTTTACTATTTGCTTTAAGTTTGGCCGCGGATAGAGGATTAGTAGGGATTAGTAGGACGACGGTTACACTTCAAGCACCCCTGTCGAAAAATCAGAGTCCCATTTACTTAGGACTCTTGTGCTGCTCAGTTGGGAGCTGCGGCACGATTGGGGCCGTCCGGCCCAGGGGAGACCTTGGGGTTGGTGTGCTTGGCTCATAAGGTTTCTGTTGGCCGAACGACCGAAAACCTTCTAGAAGTAGGTGGATGAGACTTATGCGAGACCAAATCACATTACCCTTTCTTTTGTATTATTGGTCTTAAATTGAATTAGAGCGAGATGACTGGTCCATCAGCAAGAAAATTTACATGTACTACATGCAAGGTGTACCGCTGGTGTGAGGACTTCAGCGGGAGGAATGCGAGCGACCTAGACTCCTCGAGTGTCTGCGACTTTTGCAAACTCGAGGAGAGGTTGATGAAGCACATCTCACTGCTCACGAAGGAGAACAACTCCCTAAAGGAGGAAGTTCTCCGACTGGACTCACAGAGGTGTGACTGCCATGTGAGAGACAAGGCAGTCCAAGGAGCTTCTTCACCGGAGAGCTCGCCCATTGCGGTAAAGACCAAGAAGAAAAACAAAAAGAAGAAGAACAAGAAGAACAACAACAACAAGAACAACAACAACAATGAAGAGAGAAAAGAGACTGCAGAAGGAAAAGAGACTGCAGAAAAGTGTGATGGAAAAGAGGAGGAGAATATGGAGAAGGGAGAAAAACCCAAGACAGTTGAGGAGGGATTAGAGGAAAGGGAGGAATCAAATAAGAAGGAAAAGAAAATGAAGAAGGTAAAGAAGACGAAGAAGAAGCAACCTGGAGGAAGTGACGAGCCCGGCAGGAATTCAAAACACTCTCGGGTTCCTCACAAGGCATCTCGTGCTCCTACCAAGGAGAGGCCTGTGGATATACAGATAGTAGGTGATTCCCAGGCACGAGGGCTGCAACCCCTAATGGCAGATCGCCTTCACACTTCTGTGAAGGTAAATTGTTTGCCAGGTTGTGGCAATGCTGACCTCCGAAAGGAAGCTGAGAGGATCCAAACGTCCAGATCTGCTGTCATTGCACTCATGGTGAGTGGTAATGACATCTACCTGAGAAATGGTAGAGTAGGCATGACCGAAGAAGTCCTCTCGGATGTGCTCGGTGCAGTAGATGACTGTGGGTTAAAAACCCGCAGAAGGGTAGTTGTTGGCATGCTCCCAAGGAGAGGCCCTTTAGGGACTGCTCTGTCAAAGAACATTGCAGTAAATCAGCGCCTGGCTGATTTGTGTACTGCCGAGGGGGTGTTCTTTGTGGACCCCTACACCTCACTCTTTGGTAGAGACGACCTCTACCAGAGGGATGGCACACATCTCTCACTAAAGGGGAAAGAAGTGCTTTCCAAATTAATGGAAGACACCGTCCGACGATGTCTCAGGAGCACTCGACCGAGCATGGAGGAGAGCCCTCGTCTCTATGCTAGAGTGACCCAGAGAAGACATTTGCTGAGATCCTGAAGAAGGATATCCCCAGCACTACCAAGACAATGACCAAACCGGGAAACGAAGAGTATAGGGAGCCCTGCAGTTGGGGGTTCCCTGAAGGTTCTATTGTTCAACGCCAGGTCAATCCGAAACAAGTTTTTGGGACTGCGGGCCCTCGTTGCGACAGAGGAACCCGAGATGGTGGCCATAACGGAGTCATGGTTGAGAACCTCAGACAGAGATCTTGAAGGGGAATTCGTGATTCCAGGCTACCAACTCTTCCACAAAGATAGAGAGGACAGAGGGGGTGGTGGTGTGCTGTTGTATGTAAAGAACTCCATCAAATCGATGACCTGCAACATCACATCGAACCACGAGCTCCTTGGAGTTGACCTAGAAATAGGCACTGCAAAATACAGAACCCTGCTGCTTTATAGACCCCCTGGACAACTCAATGAGATGGACAGGGACCTATACCAGTTGCTGGGTGAACTAGTGGACGGCAGGGTGTGCATCCTTATGGGGACTTCAACACACATGTTGACTGGGAAACCAGAGAGCCCTCTGCCGAGAACACACCACTCTTGGAGTTTGTAAATGATGAATTCCTCACTCAATGGGTAAGGGAGCCAACAAGAGGTGCTAACATACTCGACTTGGTCCTCACCTCCGAGGATGACATCATTCAAGACCTCTCTGTAAACGAAGAAATAGGTGGAAGCGACCACAAGCTTATAAGATTTTCAGTTAAGGTCCCTAATATGGAGTCCGTGACCCCGGTGCATAGAAAATTAGACATGGGGAGAGCGAACTTTGCAGGTCTTCGTGAAAGCGTTGCTGAATGGAACTAGAAGAGGGAGAGAGTGCTGATGATCTGTGGAGGTCATTCTTGTCTTCCTTCATGGAACTTCAGTCGCGCTTTATTCCTCTGAAGGGAACAGGTCAGAAGTTCATTCAACCTAAGTGGTTTAATCGGGAAATCCGTAACCTACTAAGGGAGAGGAGAACTGCGTATCGTCGAGCGAAGACATCTGGGGACTTTGACGGTCATAGAAGACTGAATCGAAATGTGAAGTCCAAAATAAGGGCGGCTAAGCATGCTGAGGAGGTCCGTGTGGCTAGACTCTGCAAAGAGAACCCCAAGGAGTTTTTCAGTTATGTGAATGGCCGTAAACCAATCCGACGCAGGATCGGTCCCTTGGTGAATGAGGATGGAGCATTGATGCACTCTGATGCAGAAATGCTAACCTCTTAAATGAGTATTTCTCTTCAGTGTTCTCTGAGGAGAGTGGTCCCATTCCGAACCTTTGGACTCCTTCAGTGAGAAGTTGGAGTCAATGGTCTTCACCCAAGAAGAAATTGAGAGAAAAATAATCAAATTAAAAGCAAACAAGTCCCCCGGTCCGGATGGGTTCTTACCTAGTGTGTTGAAAGAAGTGCATGGTGAAGTATCACGGCACCTATGCATGGTCTTCAACAGGGTAATCCAGACTGGATGCGTTCCTAGAGACTGGCGTGAGGCAGAGGTGACTCCTATCTTCAAGAAGGGAGATGCTAGCTAACCGTCAAACTACAGACCCATCAGTTTAACCTCGATAGTCTGTAAACTCATGGAGAGCATCATGGTGAACAAAATAACAGCACACTTAGAATCAAATTTGCTACTGAGGGGTTCCCAGCATGGGTTCCGGCAGCACCGGGTCATGCCTCACAAATCTGGTGGAATTCTTCCATTTTGTTTTCAGTGAGCATGATCGGGATAAAGCGGTCGATGTTGTCTACTTAGACTTTCAGAAAGCCTTTGATAAGGTACCCCACCGCCGTCTCCTTCGGAAAGTGCGTGCACTGGGCATAGACGGAAATGTGGCAAATTGGATAGAGAACTGGCTAAGTGACAGACGGCAGCGGGTGGTAGTGAATGGACAGGCTTCAGAGTGGGTGCCCGTTACTAGCGGTGTTACCCAAGGTTCTGTTCTGGGACCACTACTGTTTATCATCTATGTTAATGACGTGGATGGTGACATGGTTGCCAAGATTTCCAAATTCGCCGATGATACTAAGCTTGGTATGAATGTCGCGAAAGAAGGAAATACTACCCGCTTACAAGAAGATCTTAGGAAGATCGGGGAGTGGTCTGACACGTGGCAAATGCCATTAAACGTGAACAAATGCAAAGTTATGCATATAGGCCACAGAAACCCCCGAACAGAGTATAACCTTAAGGCAATGCTCTCGTAAGCACTGATACTGAGAAAGACTTGGGTGTAACTATCACCAGCGACCTCAAGTTCTCAAAGCAGTGTATTGAGGCTGAGAAGAAAGCCCAAAGGATGTTAGGGTACATAAAGTGACAGTTTGGATACCGGAACAAGGAGATAGTACTTTGTCTGTACAATTCCCTTGTCCGACCGCACCTGGAGTATGCAGTCCAGTTTTGGAGTCCTTACCGAAAGGATATCGCGAGATTGGAACGAGTGCAAGCCAGGGCAACCAAACTTATACCCTCTCTTAGACACAAGAGCTATAAAGATCGGTTGGTAGAACTCGACCTGTTCTCTTTGGAACCCGGAGACTGCGTGGTCAGCTTATCGACAGTGTTTAAAATACTACGAAGCTTTGACAATGTAGACTACAGGGACATTTTCCAACTCAGTGAGGGCACAACCAGGAATCATGGCTACAAACTTGAACTGAAGCGATACAACCGTGATCTGTGTGGTAAATTCTTTACATATAGCATCTGCAGTACTTGGAACGCGCTTCCTGCTGATGAAGTCAACAGCAACTCTGTGGATCAGTTCAAGTCCAGATTAGACAAAGCCTTAAATCACCGTCTAGGTGTTTAAGCCGTTGTGCGAGTGTTCCTTGATGGTTTCACATGACTCATTCGAGGACGGTCGCCTACTTGTAGCAACTAAACCCACAGGTACCCTCTTTGTATGGATCGTAAGGTCCCCTAGGGTACTTCTTTTCCTTGTAACTCCTTGTAACTCTCTCTCTCTCTCTCTCTCTCTCTCTCTCTCTCTCTCTCTCTCTCTCTCTCTCTCTCACTCTCTCTCTCTCTCTCTCTCTCTCTCTCTCTCTCTCTCTCTCTCTCTCTCTCTCTCTCTCTCTCTCTCTCTCTCTCTCTCTCTCTCTCTCTCTCTCTCTCTCTCTCTCTCTCTCTCTCTCTCGACTTGGTCCTC
Organism: Petrolisthes cinctipes; assembly: GCA_033782935.1. Lineage (NCBI taxonomy): Eukaryota > Metazoa > Arthropoda > Malacostraca > Decapoda > Porcellanidae > Petrolisthes > Petrolisthes cinctipes. The sequence goes on from JAWQEG010006478.1 coordinate 41,949, forward strand.
ACCTCCGAGGATGACATCATTCAAGACCTCTCTGTAAACGAAGAAATAGGCGGAAGCGACCACAAGCTTATAAGATTTTCAGTTAAGGCCCCTAATATGGAGACCGTGACCCCGGTGCATAGAAAATTAGACATGGGGAGAGCGAACTTTCCAGGTCTTCGTGAAGGCGTTGCTGAAATGGAACTAGAGGAGGGAGAGAGTGATGATGATCTGTGGAGGTCATTCTTGTCTTCCTTCATGGAACTTCAGTCGCGCTTTATTCCTCTGAAGGGAACAGGTCAGAAGTTTATTCAACTGAAATGGTTTAATCGGGAAATCCGTAACCTACTAAGGGAGAGGAGAACTGCCTATCGTCGAGCAAAGGCATCTGGGGACTTTGACGGTCATAGAAGACTGAATCGAAACGTGAAGTCCAAAATAAGGGCTGCTAAGCGTGCTGAGGAGGTCCGTGTGGCTAGACTCTGCAAAGAGAACCCAAGGAGTTTTTCAGTTATGTGAATGGCCGTAAACTAATCCGACGCAGGATCGGTCCCTTGGTGAATGAGGATGGAGCATTGATGCACTCTGATGCAGAAAATGCTAACCTCTTAAATGAGTACTTCTCTTCAGTGTTCTCTGAGGAGAGTGGTCCCATTCCCGAACCTTTGGACTCCTTCAGTGAGAAGTTGGAGTCAATGGTCTTCACCCAAGAAGAAATCGAGAGAAAATAATCGAATTAAAAGCAAACAAGTCCCCCGGTCCGGATAGGTTCTTACCTAGAGTATTGAAAGAAGTGCTTGGTGAAGTAT
>JAWQEG010006479.1:0-24272 GCA_033782935.1 Petrolisthes cinctipes
TCCTCCTCCTTCCCCTCCTTCAGGTACAGTCGACTGGAGGATGTGTACTGTAACCAGGCGACACTGAGCTGCTCTTCGTCAGGGTCTTCCCATCTCCACCACCACCACCACTCTCCTTCAGCGGACGCCACATGTTCCTAAGACACATATATGACGGGATGAACACACACACACACACACACACAAGGACTTAAAACACACACACACAAGGACTTAAACACACACACACACACACACACAAAGACTTACACACACTCACTCTCTAGGACACACACACACAAACACAAGGACACACTCACACTCTAGGACACACACACAAATACACACACTCACTCTCTAGGACACACACACACACACACACTTTAGGACACACACACACACACACACGAAGACACAGACGTTGGAATATGCGCTAGGACACATGATTGGAAATACGTACTCTAGAACACACACACACACACACACACACACACACACACACACACACACACACACACACACTTTAGCTTCCTGTTCAATTCGTTTGTTTCAAGCTTCGTAAAAATTTGTTTGTTCTGTTTCGTTTATCTTTGTTTTGTTTTGGTTTGCCAGACTTACAAGAAACCTTGAAAATTATATACTCCTGTTTGAAGGGGGTCATCCGATGTGGGCGAATTTAGGGCAATTGTGTCCTCCAGCGTGCTCCAGGAAACAGTGTCTCGCTCAGTGTATGGGTGGGGGATATGTTTTGTAGTATATTTTGGAGGAATTTATTAATCTCCATTTTGTCCTCAACAGAAGAATGAAATATTGTATTGTATATATAATTCATTGTTAAAATTTTGTGTGAAGAGTTTATGGTATTGTTTAATAAATTGTTCAAAGTTGGTGTTTTGTATTGGATTTATTGTAAACCATTTAACACACACACACACACACACACACAGTAGACTTGGTTACGGGTGTCATCTGCTGTGTGTTTGTGTGTGGGTGTGTGTGGGTCAAGGTGTGTCAACACTGCACGAACCCCTTTAAGGAATCCGTATCCTCTATGTACGAATTTCTGAGGCCGACTGTACATTCCTACCAAAAGAATTTATTTCTTCGGGAAGGTTGGTGTAGCGTGGTGCAACGTGGTCAGGACGTGTGATGCAACTTGAGGTTAAGGCTGTGGCAAGGTGCTGGAAGAGGTCAAACAAGAAGCCAGCTTTTCAGTGTTAGGTAATATATATAGGCTTGTAGTGTACTGGTTCGAATCCTGGACGCGACGGGAATCTTGAGCTACATAACTAGTTCAGTCAAAATTTAACGCAAGATATAATTCCTTTCAGTATTAGTTAACCTCATGCGAGATCACTAAATTAGGCCAGTTAGCTTTTTCAATGTTTGAGAGGGGAAAACTAGAGAAGTTCTAGTCGAGACAAGTCTGTACTATCTCTCTAAAGACCTTTTGATTGTATGTATATGAAACATGGTGGCTTCTGATTCATACTGACTATGCAATGAAACAAGCTCCTTCCATATAGGTGGTGTTTCCAGGCAATATTTGAAGAACTCATTTACCTCCATTTTTCTGCCTACATCACAGGGTTCCTTTAGCTCTCTTCCACGTTCATGCATTTTTTATCCCGTATTGTCTTTCGTCGCATATGTAATATCTCTTTGTAATTTGATCTTCTCCCTTTCTCCTGCTTAAGGCCCCCCGTGATGTAGTCAGAAACTTGGAGGTTAGAGAGCCCTTCAAACATTGCCACTAAACACCACCTATAAGGAAGGAGCTTGTTTCGTGGCATATAGTCAGGAGGAATCAAAAGCCACCAGGTCTCATACACGATCACAGGGTCCCTTAACTGTTTCCTGCCACTTCCATGTTCGCCTATGTGATAAATAATCCCGTTGGTTTGATGCTGGTTTTCAGTATATATAATAATTTTTCTAAATATATAATACACGTACACCATACAACTGACTAAGACACCATGACATGCACAGGAGACACTGACTCACAGTTAAAGAGCGTTTGTCACAGGAAACCCCAGCAAGAGTCCTAACTTAAGGACCTTGTGATCGTGTATGATATAATTAGTTTTTTTTTTTTTTTTTCATCCTAACTACACCACGAAATAACTCCATCCATATAGGTGGTGTTCGTGGCAATATTTGCAGGACTCATAATTTGCCTCCATCTTTCTGACTACATCACAGGATCCCTAAAGTGAATGGCATTGCTGAACATCCACCAGTACAGTACAAGAAGCTAAATGCGTCGATGATCCAAGATAAAATAGCGAACATACAAACGCTCGACTCACTGTAACCGGAAATCTAACACATTCTCTCCGTCCAGGGATCTCTAAAGTTAAGTTGCTAAAACCACCAATGAAGTATCATTTTTTCTTTTATTAATAAATCATTATTATTAAAGTTGTTGTTATTGGCTGTACATGTAAAATTAAATTAAAATGTACTTCACTATGTAACTAAAAATAGAAAGAAGCGGCAACAATGTAGTGGATGAGTGAAGGGACAAGTGGACAGACCCAAGCACGTGTGTCTCAAGGTCACTCGATGTTTATAGTTGATTCTCTTTCCACGGGGGCTGGGTTGTTGCTGTTGCTGGCTGCTACTGCTATTCCTCCTCCTCCTGTACCTACACAAGCAGATAGACTTCACACATCATTCCTCCCATCACTATCTGTTATGTGAACAGTAAGTATTATCATAACACCCAACAATAATAAATGTGTGTTGAAGGGGACGTGGTGGCGGGGAACATGCAAGTAGTGATGCAATAAATGTAGAGAATCGTTTTGTTTACGTCCGGGGTTAACTTAGCGTCTTGTGAGTGGACCAACCCAAACATCCCTTTCTAAGTAAATGTTAACAACCTGCCATGTACAGTCGGCGGCAAAAGTCCTGTCGCTTCACTTGCTTCACTGAGGCATGCGGTATTCATAGACTCGAGATTATTAGGTGTAGAAAACATGCGTATTTTTTGAGTCCATGAACACTGTGCGTCTCGGTGAAGCAGGTGAGGCGACAGGATTTCTGACGCCGACTGTACTATACGTATGTTGTATATACTGTAAGCTTGTTGTAAATAATGTAAGCCTGTGTTTTGGGTGAGTGAAGACGCATGACACGGTAAACTTGTATCATAGTATATCTCATTCGTTCAGGGTCGTTTGTGTTTACGTTTACGTTTGGAGTTGTATTCACCGTGTTAAGTGGACCAATAATTTAACGCCCCTGTGACGTCAATGTATGAACAGTCAAAACATAGCTAGAAATTCCTATTTCTTCCTACATTTGAGTAAGCCCGATTAAGAGTAGTTGTATCTCGTATATGTTTTGGGCGTGAAAATTGGATGTGGCATATATTCATCCTTAAACTCTAAATTTCATCTGTATACACAATTAGATATTTTTTAGATATTTTTTATTATAACCGTTTAATGATGAATGCCACAAACTTTTCCAATCAGTAATACTATCAGGTACAGAACTTTGTCACCAGTCAACCTGCTTGATAATGAAACTGTTGACTTCTGGTAACCGTGCATGAAGAAGAGTTGTCAGATTTTTTCTTGATTGAGGATGAAAGAAAGACCCAGTAGGTACAGTAGGGTAGTACGAGGGAGGTGATAAAGAAGTGGAGCAGCAAGCACCAAGGAAATAGAAAGATATGAGGGACAGTTGAAGAATTGAAAAGGAGTGGCTGGAGAACCGTAGAGACAACCCTTCCCGGGATGTCAGATTATGCCTTAACGCACTAGTCACTCACAAGTCATGAGTTGGATGATAACAGCGGCTGGTATTTACACGGTGTTACTGCTGTGTCACTCTCTTTCTCTCTCTCTCTCTCTCTCTCTCTCTCTCTCTCTCTCTCTCTCTCAACTCCACAACAATTTTACTGCGCACTCCTGTAGTGAGGGAGGTATATTTCCAAAGGGGAGGGGAAAAGTGAAGGCAATATCACTTCTCCAAGGCTGTCGACAGTGGTGTTCAGGATATCTTATCACCAGATATTTTTGTTTTCTTTTTATAATTGTAAGTCATACTTTTCTCCTATCAATCCACCTTGTTTGACAACCACCCATCCCTACAGCTTCTCATCATATTACATAAGTGACAATGTAGTAGCACACCTGATTTTTGACCTCTTTCTCATCTCAGACTGCAGCAGGGAACACCTTGTGATGTTCAGTGCTACCAAACTATTATTATCATGAAAGGCGAGGCGTGGACAATATACAGGCCGCCAACAGTTGCGTAGCTAGGATTGATTAGGAATTGCAACTCATGGGAAGGCTAACCAGTGATAATGATAGCGTTTCAAGCTGAAAAATAACGTAAATAATATACAGTCGAGCACACAAGTTCGCAGTCCTTTCATCGAGGTTCAGAGTTTCACAGTATGGACAAGACCATTAGACTACTTGTTTCTATGCGGTTATATATTACACGTGACAGATGACGGGTTCATGGAGTGGTTTTTTATATAAGGAATTACTCATAATTACAGAATGGCGTGTGGCTCAGTGTATATAATACCAAGGTCATGTGGTGGTCGTTGATAATTACTTACACAACAAACAACACTCACCAGTAATAATAATAATAATAATAATAAAAAACAATAATAATAATAATAATAATAATAATAATCGGCTTTAATTACACATGGATGTTTAATAAAAAGTTCATTTGGTTTTATTTCGCCATATATTTTCATCTTTTTTCTGGACTGTATTACTGTCACTGTCCAACATTTAACAAGATAGGTGACCGTGTGAGACTGAAGCCAATTTATGGTGTCTCAGTGGGCCGTATGCAAGGACATCCGTGGTGTTAACGATGGCGGGGTTACTGATACGATGGCTCTGTGGTTTGTTTATCGAGCCATCGTACTGGTACTACCACGTCATCGTACTGGTATTACAAATGTTCTTGAATATGTCCCTATGTTCGTAGTTTTATAGATCATAATTTTTTTCTTGCAAACTGTTTCAGGCTACATTGATCAAGTCATTTTTTTACTTGATTTGTTCTGTTTCTTTATAATTATTGTTTTTTTATTTTACTATATTAAAGAGTTTTGGCGCCCTTTTAGACCCCAGCCACTCACTCACTCACTACTTTTCTATTCTTCAACTGTCCTTCCTTTTCCCCTTTCCGTCCGTCGTGCCTTGCTGTCCTACCACACTTTTATCACCACCTCCCTCATCCTATATGGGGTCAAGGTTGGTCTTCCTTCTTCCTCTTCAATTCTTTTCATAGTTTGGAGGAATCGGTAGTCTCCAGAGCACCGAAATTTAGTTATTGCCTCCCTAACTCGTCTCTTTCAGTTGTGTCTTATATTGGAACTTTCATCGTGTATTGTACGGAAATTGTGGCTGAATTACGTGTTGCAGAAACTTACTTAAAGAATTTAGAACACAGCAATAGGCTTATCATTGATCATAGTCATGTAATTATGAACTCTTGCATAATGAAGAATGCAGTCTGTAGGTAGTGTGGATGCTTAGTAATGGTTTGTATTTGTTGGCAGTGTTGTAAATTATATAGTATTGTTTTCGTGCATTTCTTGGATAGTTATTTAGTTAATTTTAAACAATTTCCTATGGCTGGGATTTTGTGGGTATATTGTCTCCGGTACCATAACCAAAGCAAGACAACTATAACTAGAGTAAATAAATAGTATGACAAGCCTAAACACTGATACGTAATGAGCCTCAAACATTGAACTTTATCTCGCCACATAATGGGATTGTTTTGAAATGGTGGCGGTGGTGGAGTTGGTGGTGGTGTTGGTGGTGGAACCCTATATCTGAGCCTGCTGGATTGATTAGGTGTCATCATAAGGTTACAGAGGAGTCCCTGTTTATACTCGGGGGAAGGCTATTTAGCAGGCCTACCATCCGCAACTTTATATATATATATATAGAGAGAGAGAGAGAGTGTGTGTAAGAAGGGGGGGGGGGGATATCGAATCGTCTCAGTTAATTAAGAGGCTGAAAAAAAAAATTATTTACTCTACCAAATCGAGTATCAGACACTAACTATAAGGCCACCGAGGCTGTTTCATTTGAAGGTGTTTCAGGACCTTGATTGTACTAACCAAATGTCAACAGTAAATAAGGGATGGATGTTATGACCTGGACTTAGAGGGCATGTATACTGTAGTCACGAGCTTCGAATAGTCTGCTGAAGTATTAAACGAGCTCCTGGAAGTATGAGACAGGATAAGCGTTGTAATTGGATCACTGGCATGTCAGATGATTCGAATCTTCAACAAGATCTAGATACATATTATGGCTCGTGACTGTATATATCAATGTTGTACCTGTAGTTTTGGCCTCACAGCTATCTAAACTTCAGTACTAAACTCGAGAATGGTTATAAAATACACCTACATATATACATCGAATAGAGTATAACCATTTTTTATAGCATTTTTGTATTACTGCATCTAATGTAATTCAGTGATTAATTTTGATATGAGGAATTATGTTTGCACAGTCACAAAAAAAAAAAAAAAAAAAAAAAAAATTATATATATATATATATATATATTATATATATATATATATATATATATTATATATATATATATATATATATATATTATATATAAATATATATATTATATATAAATATATATATATATATTATATATATATATATTATATAATATATATATATTATATATAAATATATATATATATATATATATATATATATATATATATATATATATATATATTATATATATATATATATATATTATATATAAATATATATATATATATTATATATATATATATATATATTATATAATATATATATATTATATATAAATATATATATATATTATATATATATATATATATATATATATATATATATATATATATATATATATATATTATAATAATAATTATATTAATTATTTGAATATAGTGGAAATCTCATGTTATATAATTATGTAAGTGAAATTGTATTGTTACGATGATAACTCACTGTTCACTTTCCATTACACAGTTATCTATACCACGGATGCCAGTTATCTGTTATGATAATATGGTAGATAGTGTCAATTCCTGATATTTATGAGAGCCCTTGGAGACACCTGAATATATTAATTAAAGCCCTTGGAGACTTCTGAATACAGTATATTTTTGAGAGCCCTTGGAGATACCTGAATATATAAAATTTTATGATAGCCCTTAGAGACATCTGAATACAGTATATTTATGAGAACCCTTGGAGACATCTGAGTATATTTATGAGAGCCCCTGGAGACATCTGAATATATTTATGAGATCCCTTGGAGATACGTGAATACAATAGACAGTTGTGTTCATGTGGAAGAAAACAAATACAAAAAAATATTCTCAATTCCCACGTTATAACCATGTTAATATTGGATATTTATATTATCAACATTGTGTCGTAGAAGGTCATTAAAAGGGGCTGTCACTCTTCCAACTGTCCCTTTTTTTCATCTGTTTCCTTTTGTGCTTACTGTCCCACCTCCCCTTCACCTTCGTTCTCGGTAGCCATATGACCTCGCTGTTGCGGCGTCTAATATCAATCAATGAATCAGTCAGTTATCAACATTAAATTATAATAACTTTATTGATCAAGGTGCATAATATATCTGGTACTTAATGAAGGGGAGATTCTATTGTTGGTGAATTGGAAGGCTACTGGTTGATCCAAACTATCCCTGGAAACAAAATTAATCACCTCATTGTTACTAATAGGGGACATTATTGTTTCCTGACATAGTTTGGAGGAATCGGAGACCTCCTAATTATTCACAGACACCATAGAAAATCTCCTCTTAATTTAGGTAGTTGTATTTTGTGTTATTTTACTAATCAGGCATTACAAACGTGACACTCGCTTGTTCACACCTGAGTTATTATCATGTGTTTACACCTGATAATATGACAACACTCTACACCAGATAATATGGTAGCAATCTCTAGTCAAAGTCACCGTGAACCCGAAGCCTAAACACTGATTATTATATGTAGATCCCAGAGAATAATATGATAAAGCGATGTGAGTCACTCTTACATAGATTAGTAACCACCTGATATTATTGATTTTAGTACAGTCAGAGTTGAAACTTTGATCTCTCATATAATCCAGTAGTTCATTTTAATACCGACATAATAGTGAAGTTCATTTTAAAATAGGATCCGTATAATGCAGCGTTTATTCATAAATGAAATATACATTTATGAAGCGATAAACCATTATATATTTTTCTAGAGATAAAGGGTTGCATGATGTGATGGTGAAACACAGCATTTTTCGACGCCTGTATAGCGACATGTATAAAAGGTGACAGATTGCCTCGTTATTGTCATTACGAGTGAACAGAGAGGTAAGTCCTGTATTGTCTTCCATACTTGCACCAGGATAGTATTATTTCCGTATTACCACTACTATTCCTCCTCCTTACTACTACTACTACTACTATTCATTTTATTATTATTATTATTATTATTATTATTAGGTCTATCTACTTTAATACAAATCGTCTAGCAAAGATGGATAAATGAATATATTGATTTTTTTTTTTACTCTATTGTTATTAGTAGCTTTTGAAACGGTAGTTGTTATAGAAAGAAGTAAGCAAGCGGTGACAGTATTATGATTTATAGAGACTGACCAAGGAGTGTTGTTGTATTGACTGTTGATCCTCGCATTTCCTTCATCTGCCGGTGTTCTAAACATATTTCTTACGTTACTTCCAACTTGAATCAGAGTCCAGTTGTTACTTCAATACAGCACAGTAAATCAATCTTGGACCTCTCCTGAACTTACAAAATATCCTCATTGTTTTCTTGATTAAGTAGACTTGTATGATACTCTTGCAGTCACTCAGCCAACGAAGAGAGGGACTATTTGTGGGTCGATAATAATAATTATGTAACAGGTAATTTTTGAGTGCCGGTATTATTATTATCAATTTTTATGAAGCTGAAGGAACATCATGACTACATTAAATTTTTTTGTGAATTTAACGAGGTTAAGGATTATCTATTGTTTGCAAATTGGGATGGTGCTGATTCCTCCAAATTATACCATGCAGGAAACATTAAGTATACGAGTAGGGAAACCGTTTTGCAGCACGCGTTGGAGGAATCATTAGTCCTCCAGTTTGACCACAACAGATACTAACACTATGTTTTGTTGGCCGTGAAATGAGTGGTTTATTTGTTCGAACACGTGAGGCTTTGCACCCTCACTGTAATTTAGCGCGGGATGGAATTTCGACTGGGGGGGGGGGGGACATTCAAGTCCTGTGAGTTCGGTTTAGTGGTTAGTGGAGTGAGCCTGAAATCATTCAGTCATTGGGTGGTTTTAGTGGTGGTGTGTGTTAGCTCAGAGGTGTACAACTACAGTTTACCAAGACCAACAGGTGAGGCTTCCCGAGTACTGGGGCTAGTTGATAACTTTTGGATTACCTGGAATTTTTGCGTGTAGTTTCATATAGCCTAATAGCTTTGATGTGTTGTATGGTTTGTTATGGTATGGTAGTGGTAGAATTGATGTGGCTTGGTAAGATTTTTACCGAAATGTATTCTTACCGGACTTTGAGAGCGTGACTTAGGCTAAGTGTGGGTGACTTAGTCTAAGTATTATCACGTACTGTACTTGGTGTACTCACCCCATAAGAACTAGCGTAATTCTTCTGTTGGATCGAGCAGTAGGCCGCTAAACACCACTTTCCCGCAAGTTATAATTAAACCTCACCAAATAAACCTAATTCTAGACAATTAGATTAGAACGCTCTTGACTACCAGAAAGCAACGTGTAGTTCTCGACGGTAGTCAGTCTCCACCTGTTCCTGTGACCTCTGGGGTATCCCAGGGCACTGTCCTGGGTCCCCTTCACTTCCTTTCATACATTAATGACCTCCCACTCTCACTTTCCTCTACCACTAGACTCTTTGCAGACGATAGCTTAGTTTACAGACCAATTAAAGATAGGAATGACTGCTTTCGACTACAGGACGATCTAACTGCACTTGAAGACTGGGAAGTCAAGTGGCAGATGACATTTAGACCAGACAAATGCCATCACATCCGTTTTACCCGTGCCCATAATCCCATTCCATATACATACCAACTACACAACACCAACCTCAACACAGTCACTTCCCACAAATACTTGGGCGTCCACATCTCGGCGGACATGAGGTGGAACACACACATAGGTAGCGTCAGGGCCAAAGCTAGTAGGGTCCTGGGGTTCTTGCGCAGGAACCTCAGCAGGTGTAACACAGACATCAAAATTATTGCGTATAACACTTTCGTTCGGCCACATTTAGAGTATTGCAACACCGTCTGGGACCCACACACTTACAATAATATCAATAAATTAGAGTTCATACAAAACAAAACTGCAAGATGGGCCAGACGTGATTACAGGCACACTACATCAGTCAGTTTGCTTAAACAAGACACAAAACTAGACCCATTAGTGACACGAAGACAGATACACAGTCAACAGATGATATACAAAATCACAAACAAGTTAGTTGACATAGACAAAGACACATATCTACACCCTACAAGTATACGATCCACTAGAGGCAGCCGCAACTTAAAATACCATACATACCAGACAAGCACTGATATATTTAGGCACTCATTCTTTCCCCGCAGCATCCAAGAGTGGAATCATCTCCCTTCTCATGTAGTTAATAGCCCCACTCTTGACACGTTTAGAAATAGGATCACCAATCATTACCTCCCCAATCCTAATCCTCAACCCACAGTCCCTGACCCAATCCACTCTTATTCTAACCCCCTTCCTAATCCTACCCTGGATCCCTAAATCCCCCGCACAACCCCCGCATATTATGCTGCCCATGAGCGGCCCTCTGCGGTACCTTGAACTTGAAAGTTTTAATGAAAAAGTATGCCTTAGATTCACAGTATAATTTTCTTTCCCCCTGCAGCGACAAGATGAGTTCTACAGGTACCATCACCATCAACGGGAAGGAATATGAAGGTTAGTGATACGTGTATCTTGTATAACTTTGATGATGATTGTCCTAGCAAGTTTGAACTAGAAAAAAGTCCACGGGATAATTTATTTTGAACGTAAAAAGATATTCCAAAAGAGGAGAACCCAATTTGTACAGGTCTGATGAGTTCAGGGTGAAATAGTTTACTAGCTGATAAGTAGCCTATGAAAAAATTGTACTCTCCCAGAAACTAAGTCCAGTATTGTCCTTCCTCTGTACCTCTTTTTTCACCTGAGCCACTTTACGTATTGTAAAACCGACCAGCAGAGAAGTATATCATGGGTAATATTTAATTGCTATATCATATTTGGTGTATTTATATTCCTCAAACAATGAATTTATTTTCGTATCCTTTCTTTTGGGACTGGCCTGTCTTGTCTATTTGCGCAAGAGTTTATTTACAGTTGCACCGATATCTTTTCACCAATTTATCTATATATTTTATCTAATTGCACGAGGGTTTATTTACTGTTATATATATATATATATATATATATATATATATATATATATATATATATATATATATATATATATATATACACAGGGTGTATCACGACGTATATCATTAAATTACACCAGAGATTTAAAATATAATTTTGAGTATATTTTGTTCTATAAAGTATGCTGTGTGTGATCTCAGTAAAGTACAATGAATACTGATAAAATATATTTTAACTTGTGTTGTCAAATGGCGATGAGCTTCGGAGGGAGTTGTACCCTAATATGGTTTTCGGACCAAAGAGGCCTTATTTATTTCATCTTAATAAGTTTTATCATGATTGCAATATTTATGTGATGTTCTATAACGTACATTGAATCATATTTTCAATGCAGAGAGATAATACCAGGCCCCTATAAATTATATTTGACGAAATATGATTAATATCTTTTGGAGGTTAGGTAAACTCATCCGACATACTGCAACCTGCAAGCCTGAACATATCCCTACATTTCACTGATTTTCTTCTTATACAGGCATGGTATTATCCCTCTGCACTGAAAATATGATTCATTGTACATTATAGAACATCACACAAATATTGCAATCATGATAAAACTTATTAGATGCCTAATGGCATCAATAAATCAATCAATCAATCATGATAAAACTTATTAAGACTAAATAAATAAGGCCTCTTTGGTCCGAAAACGATATTAGGCTACCACTCCCTCCGAAGCTCACCGCCATTTGACAACACAAGTTAAAATAGTTTTTATCAGTATTCATTGTACTTTACTGAGATCACACACAGCATACTTTATAGAACAACATATACTCAAAATTATATTTTATATCTATGGTGTAATTTAATGATATACGTCGTGATACACCCTATATATATATATATATATATATGTAATTTTTTTTATTTTTTTTTTTTTTATTTACACGAGGGTTTGTTTACAGTTGGCTCTGAAGTGTCGGCCACCTCACGCCTGGTCAACTTCCTACACGACAACCAGCTTCTGGGGACACACACCACTTGCTACCAGGGCGGGTGTGGTGCCTGTACAGTGGTGGCGTCTGTCCCTGATGATGATACTGGCACCAAGAGGACTTACTCCATCAACAGCGTCAGTATTAAATTTTGATATGACATTAATTTTGTTAAACTATATTAATGTTGGTTCTCTCAACGTTGTCAGTATTTTATTTTTGTGATGCACTAATTGAGTCTAGTTATCCTCTGCAATGTCAAGATTTCTCTTTTATTATTTTATTTCTCATAGCTGTACTGTAATTGTTCCGTTCTTACTCAGTATTGTATCAATGTATGATATAATTACATGTTTTTTTTTATCATAATTTTTACCGTGACCATCACTAGCATTCCAAATATACCGGTACTTTTACTTACCCTATGTTTTTTCTCTGCTCTCATTGAACTCCGGTGGTGCAGTGTTTGGTGCCGACCAGGGCGTGTGTGGGATGGGAGATCACCACTGTGGAGGACCTGGGCAACAAGTATGACGGTTACCACCCCATACAGCAGGCCCTCGCTGAACACTCCGGGACTCAATGTGGCTACTGTAGTCCCGGCATGGTCATGAATATGTATGGGTAAGTGGCAAGATTTGGAGGGTCTTGTCTCTTGTGTGTTGTCTTGTCTCTTGTGTGTTGTCTTGTCTCTTGTGTGTTGTCTTGTCTCTTGTGTGTTGTCTTGTCTCTTGTGTGTTGTCTTGTCTCTTGTGTGTTGTCTTGTCTCTTGTGTATTGTCTTGTCTCTTGTGTGTTGTCTTGTCTCTTCTGTATTGTCTTGTCTCTTGTGTGTTGTCTTGTCTCTTGTGTGTTGTCTTGTCTCTTGTGCGTTGTCTTGTCTCTTGTGTGTTGTCTTGTCTCTTGTGTGTCTTGTCTATTGTCTTATGTGTCTGCTGTTTTATCTTGTGTGTCTGTTATCTTATCTCTTATGTGTTTGTTGTGTCTTGTCTCTTGTGTGTTGTCTTGTCTCTTGTGTGTCTTGTCTATTGTCTTGTGTGTCTGCTCCTTTGTCTTGTGTGTCAGTTGTGTCTTGTCTCTTGTGTGTCTTGTCTCTTGTGTGTCTTGTCTCTTGTATGTCTTGTCTCTTGTATGTCTTGTCTCTTGTATGTCTTGTTCCAAACTATGCCATGAAACGGGTCTCCTTTAGTGTAGGTGCTGTTTTCAATCATAATTTGGGCGACAAAATATAATAACCTGTTAGTCATTACGAATTAACGCCATGGTCAACGCGATGATGATGACGACTCTGTGTAGTATAAAGTTACAGAGCCTTTGTCCATCTAGCCATCATCAACACAACTACATATTAATTTTACTCATTGAGTGCAGGTGTCGCCTTTTACTTTATACTATCTCGAGATACGTAATTCTTTCAAGGGGTCATTATGTTAGGAAATTGGATGGCAGTTGATTCCTTCACACGATGAAACAAACAGATCCCATACTCGTATACTGATATGATCTGTTTACTGACATAGTTTAAAGGAATCTCTAGTCCACCAATTTGTCAACAGATGACCCCTTAAATTATTCTTTGATTGGTTCTTATCTTAGTAGTGTTGACTTTGAAGGGGAAGTTTTGTAGTTAGTGAATTGGAAGGTCTCTGATTCCTCCAAACTTTGCCACAAAACAGGTCCCATATTATAGTACCATTATGGACGTCAGTTTTCTGGTATAGTTAGAAGGAATAATAGACTGTTCAAGTAACCAACAGAATAATATCGTTTTAACTTGAATCAGTATCAATTCCCGTCGACTTTATACAACTGAGGAGAAACTACTGGTAATCGGTGAGTTAAGGGGATCATATAACTATATATTTTGGGCGAGTTGAAGGGCTACTGCTTCCCCCAATGTATGCCAGGAAACAGAACACTTAAATAAATGTGTAGTGGATCCTTTTCGTAGCATTGTTTAGAGGGCAAAGTAGACACCAATGGCCCCCTTAAACAATGTTTGTAACCTCGTACCCTCTCACGCCGGCACCTCTCTCCCTCCTGCTGCAGATTGACCCAGGAGAACCCGTCATGGGGCCCCGAGGACGTGGAGAAATCCCTGGACGGTAACATGTGTCGCTGTACAGGCTACCGTCCCATCCTGGCTGCCTTCAAGTCCGTCACAGTGCAGGACATTGAGGTTGGTGACTACACACACACACACACACACGATTTTTTTATATATTATGCCTGAACCTTCCCAAGACTTTTAGAATCTCTCGAGGATTTGTCCTCACTGGGCTTTTGTGTCGAAGAAATTACTGGGTTTTTGTGTCAAGTTAGCTACAAGGAGTGAGGCATATGTATAAAGTAAACGATGAAGGGTAGGCCTAGCCGGGGTTTATAGGGTTCATTAAAGTTCGTGTGGAAGGACGTTAACTTGTTTGATGTTGCATGTGTGTCTCCCTCCTCCAGGACGCAGCGCAGGCAAAGTGTCCAAGCACCGGGAAGGCGTGTAAAGGATGCTGCAAGTCCAAGAAGGTAAAGTATAAGTACAGTCATACATGGACAACAGAAACATGATGACAATATTGATGACTATACTGATGATAACTGTTGGAGATTGATTATATATTTATAAGAAGTCAATATTGCCACCATAACAATACACAAATTATATATATATATATATATATATATATATTTTTTTTTTTTTTTTTTTTTTGCTCATATTTTGTTGCGCATTTTGTGTTTGGAAAGCAGGCAGCAGCAACGAAGGAGGAAGGAAAAAAGCAAGTAGTACCTCGTAGTATCCAACTGAAGGACAGCAATTGGCATCAACCCACTACTCTCCAGGTGAGTTACAATGACCATACAGATATCACGGCCCACGGTTTTTTTTTTTTTTTTTTTTTTTTTTATGTTCATGTTTTGTTTGTTTACATCTGACGCACGTGGGCGGAATTTTTTTCACCAAGCTTTTGCAAAATAGAGGAGTTTACGATCAGTTTTTTGCTTTTTGATTGGGGATCATGGTATATATAAAAGAAAGTACTTTAATAATTATGGATCCCCAATGAAAAGGGAATAGGAAACAACACCGTAACTCCTACTTCCATAATAATTGCAATAAGCCACAAGGAAAACTAAGACGAGGAAGAGTTCTGTTCTAAATGTTGAATGTCCACCACACTTGTACTGTGACGTGTTTCAGGAGCTGTACGACCTGTTGTCTGGCTTCCCCGACGGTACCAAACACACCTTCGTCAGCGGTAACACAGGTCAAGGTACGGTACAGTCAGTCAGTCAGTCAGGTCAGATTAGATAAGGTCAGTCACGTTGCCGACCTTTGCACTATGCCAACAACTTTCTGACTATTTTTTTTACTCCCCTCAATTTGCATTTATTTCCCCTCATTTTCAGTATTTGCTAACGATTTTGTATTTATTTCCTCTCATTTTGTATTATTTCCCCTGATTTTGCATTTTCCCTCATAATGCCGTAATAGCTCACGATTTTGTATTTATTTCCCCTCAGTTTATATTTATTTCCTTTCCTTCTGCATTATTCCCCTCATTCTGCACTATCCGTTCCTTCACTTATTTCCATTACTTTCCCTAGCTCATTTTGCCGTATTTACTCAAGATCTTCCATCCTTTTCCCCTCTCCTCCTTCCATCATCTCCCCCTCTCCTCCTTCCATCATCTCCCCCTCTCCTCCTTCCATCATCTCTCCCTCTCCTCCTTCCATCACCTCCCCCTCCCCCTCCACCCATCACCTCCCCCTCCCCCTCCTTCCATCACCTCCCCCTCCCCCTCCATCCATCACCTCCCCTTCCCTCTCCTCCCCTTCCCTCTCCTCCCCTTCCCTCTCCTTCTATCACCTCCCCTTCCCCCTCATTCCATCACCTCCCCCTCCTTCCATCACCTCCCCCTCCCCTCCCCTCCTCACATCATCTCTGCCTTCCTTCTTTCCAGCCATCTACAGTGACGGACCCTTCACTGAGTACATCTACACACGGCACGTCGCCCAACTCTCCAATGTGACTCCAACCCCAGGCTCCTTAGTCTTTGGTGCCAACGTGTCCATCTCTCGTGTCATCTCCGAACTCGGCAACGTCGCCTCCACCCTCAGCGGGTTTACCTACGTCTCTGAGCTCGTGGACATGTGGACTAGTTTGGGCAATACCCCCGTCAGGAATGTGAGTTCCTTATGACTGTACGTGTGAGTGTTTGTTGGTGTGTGTTTGTGTTTTTGTTTGTTTTTGTGAGCGTGTGTTTGTGCGTGTTTGTTTTTGTGTGCGTTTGTTTGTGTGTGTTTTTTGTTTGTGTGTGTTTTTTGTTTGTGTGTGTAGAAATATACATACGGTTGTTTTTTACAGCCGTTGTCATAACCTTACATTTCAAGTATGTCATAATATGATGGAAACTCACGAGTTTAACAGTGAAGACGAATTATCTGGGATCAAAATAATATAAACAAAGCTTCCTGTGAGTTTTTAAAGGAAGTGGTTTTGTTCGTATGCAGTAATTTTGAAGACTTGACTGGCCTTGTTTTATTATCATTTCAATAAGTAAGTAGGTCAGCTGAGTTCAATATTCAACCCTCTCCACTGTTCATAATATGTTGTATTTATTTATTTATATTTATTCTGTTCGTGTGTGATTGTTGTCTTTTTGTCATTGTTCGCGTGTGCTTATTTTCATTTTTTTTAATGTTCGTGTATGCATTTTACTTAATTTTCTTTTTTTTTATGTTTGTGTGTGTACTTTCTAGTGTTACTGTTCGTGTGTGTGTACATTTTTTGTGCTGTTGGTCATATATATGTGTACTTTCCTATTTTGTTGGTTGTTGTATGTGTATAATTGTGTTGCAGGTCGTGTGTGTGTGTGTGTGTGTGTGTGTGTGTGTGTGTGAACTTCTTTGTGTTGCTGATTGTTTGTGTACTATCATCTTGTGTGTTGCTATAATTAGTTGTATGTACTTTGTGCTGCTGTTCGTGTGTGTGTGTGTGTACTTGTGTTGCCAGCCGTTTGTGTAGCCTATTTGTGTCGTTAGTCGTGTGTGTGTGTGTGTGTGTGTACATGTGTAGTTGGTTATGTGTGTGTGTGTTCTTTCCCCTTCCTTACACTATTTATCTTTTCTCCAGCTTGGCAGTTGGGTAGGGAACCTGGCAATGAAGGTGGCTCACCCAGAGTTTCCATCCGACCTCTTTGTTGGGTTGGTGGGTGTTGGAGCCACCGTCACCACTGGTAAGGAAGAATTAGGAAGTGGTTGTGTTGTTCTTGAAAGAGGGAGGGAGGGAGAGTGAGAGAGAGGGAGGTGGGGAGATAGAGGGAGGGAGGGAGGGAGAGAGAGAGGGAGGGAGGGAGAGAGAGGGAGGGGGGGAGATAGAGGGAGGGAGGGAGGGAGAGAGAGAGGTGTGTTATCCTGCAAAAACATATCTTGTGGTACAATAATAATAAGGAAGTAGCGAGTGTCTAATTTCTTTATACACACGTTATGATAACATTTATATTATTTCATAGTTATTCACTATCGATGAATGTATTACCAATAATATAGCTTTTTTCTGTTCTATGCTTTATTAACCATGTATAATATTTGGTGTATGTGTGATTTTTTGTGTATGAATTTAGGTATGAATTTATTGACTATTTATGTATTTGGCATGAGTTAGGTATTGTATAGTTATGTATCTCGGAACGCATTATCCAGCCATGTATTTTTTGACCATGTATAATATTTGACATGTGACGTCTCTCTTTAGCGACTCCTGACGGGACGACCACACAACACTCGATGGAGGAGCTGCTGGGACTTGACCTGGTGGGAGAGAGGAGGTTCATCATTGACCTTAGCATCCCAACTCTGCCTGATGATGCCGCCTTCAAGGCATACAAGGTCAACACTCATTTCCATTACTTCCATGCTGTACAAATTTTATCCTTAATCTGTTGAGCTGTTTCTGCTTTTTATATACTCATTATTATGTTATAGTTAATTGACTTGTTGGTTATGAATATGTGTTTAATTGTATTGATACATTAATAAAATCGATATATTTGATGTTTGTTTATGGTTATTGGGCAAATATCTTTCATCATTTTATATTCCCACGTCAATTCATTTCCCCCGACATGTGTTACAGGTGATGCCCAGAACCACCAACTCCAAGGCTGACGTCAACGCCGCCTTCAAGTTCCGAGTAGACACCACCAACGCCTACACCGTCCTGGACCCTCCTGTGATGGCCTACGGGGGCATCAACCCTTCATTCGTAAGTACAACCCCTATAGAATATCATTAGCCTGTTTCTTAAGGAGGTACCTACTACACTTTTGGTACATTGGAGTGCCTTGATTCCTCTAAAGTACCGTAGTGTATGTCAGGAAACCGAACCAATGAATAAATATAATGTTGGCCTGTTGCCTGGAATAGTGTGGAGGAATCAGTTGCTCTAGATTTACCACCAACAACACTGTACCGGTACTAAATACTCAATTAATAAATTTGAGTAAATAAAACATGGTAGTGTAAGTTCGTGCTAAATCTCTTGAGCTAGATTATCACTCACCTCACGTCTTGTATGGCAGAATGCAGTCTGAGAATCAAAGGCCAGTCTGGGATTACACAGGATTACAAAAGACCTTCAGGGTTGTTTGGATGAGTTGGAGGGCTGTTGATTCCTCTAAACTATGCCAGAAAATAGGCAAATAACAGATGTAATGTATACCCACATGTGGACGAACAGATGTTCTTTGTAGGCTTACATGTGAATTTGTCTGTATATGTGATACTTGTACAGGTGTTAGACATGTTGTATTGCAGGGTCTTTTTGGGCGAATGTAGTAGCAACTGTTATTTAAATATATACTAACAAGCATAGTGTATAATAATAAATCACCAAGTGTCCCTTGTGTAGGTGCAAATGCAGATTTTTTTTTTTTTGCATTTTTCTGTACAAATAATATAACTAGTATTAATAATTTGTGCAAGAGAAAGAAAGATCATTCGTATATACTGTATAGGTGTAAAAACAAGTGTTCATTTACTGTGCAGGTGTAGTAGTGTGTTTGTTATTGGTGAAGTTGTCAATGGTGTGTGTATATTAATGATGTAGTTGTTATAGTGTGTGTTTATTATTGGTGCATTTGTTATGGTGTGTGTTTATTATTGATGTAGTTGTTATAGTGTGTGTTTATTATTGGTGTAGTTTGTTATGGTGTGTGTTCATTACTAATCAGGTGCGTGCCACGGCTACTGAGACCTACCTGATGGGGAAGAGCCTGCAGGACGAGGGGGTACTACAGGCAGCCTACACTAGCCTGGCCTCGGAGGTGGTGCCTGACGCCCAGTACCAGGACGCCTCCCCAGAATACCGCCTCGCCCTCGCTCAGAACCTCTTCTACAGGGTGAGTCACAGATGTCAACAGTACTGAGTATTGAGGGTACAGCAGCCAGTCCTTCAAGTCGAGTGCATCTTTACTTAACTTGATCACTTCCTCTCACTACCATTAGTACTCTATCCTTCTATTTCTGTAACTCTATCCTTCTATTTCTTTGTCCTGTTTTCTCTCTATCCATATAGGCTAGACAGTTTGTGCTGAGTATCTCCTGTTCAGAATTTGACTCTCTACCGGTAGGCTGTGTTCACTTAATACAACGAACCTTTTATTACTTATTTCCTTTCTCTCCCTCTAATGATATATTTGTTCATCCCTCCCTGTTGCTCCCTCTCATTTATTTTTGGGACTCTCTCTCAATACCTGTTTTATCTATCGTTACAGGCAGTACTGAGTATCGTGGGTACAGCTGCTAGCCCCCCTGTGACAAGCGGGGCCGAGCCACTCCAACGCCCCCTGTCTAGTGGCCAACAAACCTACGACAACAACACGGAGCAATATCCTCTAGGGGCCCCCATACCGAAGATTGAAGCCCCTATCCAGATCAGTGGTGAGTGGGAGTGGAGGGAAGTTGTGGTGAGTGGGAATAATGGAAGTTTGGTGAGAGGGAGTGGAGGGAAGTTGTGGTGAGTGGGAATATTGGAAGTGTGGTGAGAGGGAGTGGAGGGAAGTTGTGGTGAGTGGGAATAATGGAAGTTTGGTGAGAGGGAGTGGAGGGAAGTTGTGGTGAGTGGGAATATTGGAAGTGTGGTGAGAGGGAGTGGAGGGAAGTTGTGGTGAGTGGGAATAATGGAAGTGTGGTGAGAGGGAGTGGAGGGAAGTTTTGGTGAGTGGGAATATTGGAAGTGTGGTGAGAGGGAGTGGAGGGAAGTTTTGGTGAGTGGGAATATTGGAAGTGTGGTGAGAGGGAGTGGAGGGAAGTTGTGGTGAGTGGGATGTTGGAAATGTAGTGAGTGGGTGTAGGAGTGGAGGAGTGTGGTGTGTGGAGAGAAGGATAGGTGCATGAGGTGTGAGTAGGATATAGGAGATTTGAGTGAGAATTAGGAGTAGAACTGTGAACTATAGAGGTGTTTGAGTGTAGGAAAATGTGTGTTTGTGCGTGTGTGTGTGTGTTGTATATCATTTACGTATATGTGTGACTATACGTTCCTCCTTCCTCCGCCACATTTCCAGGAGAGGCCGAGTACATCACAAAGATCCCGAGCCGACCTGGTGAACTGGTGGGGATGTTCGTGACGGCCACCCAAGGCAACGCAGCCATCGTCTCCATCGACCCCTCCCCAGCCCTGGTCAGTCAGTCAGTCAGTCAGTCAACACCTCATGTCATTTTATAATTATATCTCTTTATTTTTACACCCCGTCGGAAGTCCTTACAGCTTACTCCAACTTTGATTCGTCGAATAAGTGTACAGAAGGTCGAGGTTTGATCACAGAGGGAAATATAAATATATAAGGTAGTTTATCATGCGCTTAATCACTTTGTAGAGTAGGATCGCCAACAAATTGCATGTGATAAAAATACTGTATTGGATGTGGAGCCTTTGTTGATGCTTTTCTTTTCTGTTTCACTGGCTAAAATTTGTCTGTGTATTCTCCTCTAGAAGAGTTAATTCTTTAGTTAATGAATTTTTCAATATTTTTGTTTACTTTGTTCTTCTTTAATGAGGTATCCAGTGTTTTGTCATACGGTGCCCCCGATGTACGATGATTCAACTGTTCTAGAATCCGACTCACTAA
Source organism: Petrolisthes cinctipes (assembly GCA_033782935.1). Taxonomy (NCBI): domain Eukaryota; kingdom Metazoa; phylum Arthropoda; class Malacostraca; order Decapoda; family Porcellanidae; genus Petrolisthes; species Petrolisthes cinctipes. The sequence continues at coordinate 21,598 of JAWQEG010006479.1, forward strand.
CTCTGTGTTCATGGTACCCCAGGCTATACCGGGTGTGGTGGACTTCGTGGGTGCTGGTGACATCACTGGCGAAAACAACATCGTGGACATGTCTGACCCAGGCTCCCAACTGGTAAGATATCACACAGTATTATTATTATTATAATTGTTATTATTATTATTATTATTATTATTATTATCGTCGTCGTCGTAGTTGTTATTCTCATTATTCAAGGGTTAATCCAATTTTCTTCTTCATCAGCTGTTTGCTACTGATCGAGCGATGTACCACGGCCAGCCCCTGGGATTGATACTGGCCACAGACCGAGGAGCAGCATACGCCGGGCGGGCTGCTGTCCAGGTCACATACGGGGACATCCAGACTCCAGTACTCACCATTGACCAGGCACTCCAGAACCCACTCCCACCTGGACAACCTGACCCCATCGTAATGGGAGACGTTCAGGGTGAATAGCGTTTGTTCTTGTTGTTGTGGTCGTGTGGTTGTTGTTGGCGGTAGATGTTGTTGCGGTTGTTGTTATGGTTGTTGCTGTTATGGTTGTTGCTGTTATGGTTGTTGCTGTTGTTGTTGTTGTTGTTTTTGCGTAATCCTTCTTGGCATTCTATCACCAACCATTCCCTCAACATGTCCATACCACCTCAAAGTGCTTATGTTTATCCACTCAACCAAACCACCATCAATGCCTAAAGCTTGCTCTTCCATGCCTAAAATAGTGACTCGTACACCTCCCTCTTACTTCCTCCATCCAGGCCATTCTGCACACCAGTTGATGTATTGTTCTGAGCGAGTTAAGGGGAGAAACTCTTGACGGTGAACTTGAGGGTTACTGACTCCTTCAAACTATATCGCAAAACAGATCCTCTCTTACTGTAGTATGTAATATTGAGATGGTGATTGGTTTTCTTGGATGGCTTGGAAGAATCACTAGCCCTCGAATATACCTACCAAAAACAATTTCACTCCTTAATTTAATCTCCAGGCACTGTTCTCTCAATATTACTTAAGGGGAGATTCTCTTGTTGGCGAATTGGAAGGCTACTGATTCCTCCTAACCATGCCAGAAAACAGATGCCATCAATGGTACTAATAAAGTATTTGTTTCTTATCATAGTTTGGAGGAATCAGAGACCTTCCCATTCTCCAAAAACAACAACAAAATCTCCCCTTAATTAATTGGTGTCCCTGTCTCTCCTTTATAGAATCCTACATACAACCCTGAGTACTGATGGTAATTGTCTCTAAAGGGGCTAAAAGGGGCTTTCACTTTTCCAACAGTCCCTTTTTTTTCCATCAGTTATGGTTCCGTTTGTCCTTACTGTCCCACCTCTCAATCACCTTCTTCCACTGGCGCCATATGACCTCGCTGTTGCGGCGCCTAATATCAATCAATCAATTAATCTCTCTCTCTCCATACAGCTGGGTTTGCCGCCTCCACACACATCATCGAGGGAGCTATGAGGAGAGACGGACAATTCCACTTCCACATGGAGACCCAGGTGTGTGTGTGTGTGCGTGTGTGTGTGTGTGTGTGTGTGCGCGCGCGCCCTTATAAATTGATTTTCTGAATAGTGCACCATCAATGTTCTAGTACGTCAGTTTAATTTCATCAACCTTTTCTTACCATAGTTTAGGGTCTCATCAAAATTATCGTGCAATATTTTTTCTCTTATTAGTTCTCCATTCATTTTCTGCATCAAACCTTCCTTTAACTCATTGAACTGAATTCCCTCCTCCAACATTTTCCCAACCTGTTTTCTTTCCTCTTGCAACGTTTTCCCCACCTATTTTCTTCCCGTTTCTATCCACTTCCTGCCCGTCTCTATTCACTTTCTTCCATCCTCCTCAGTTTCACCCATTCACTTCTCTCCTCCTCCCCCTGTTCAGACCACCCTAGCCTACCCGACGGACACAGGACTGGACGTGTTTTGTTCAACCCAGTGGCTCTCAGAAGCACAGAGGTCCATCAGCAAGGTCACGGGACTCAAGGATTCAGAGTGAGTGGCCACCTATTTATAGTTTATTTTGTTTATGTATATATATATATATATATATATATATATATGTATATATATATATATATATATATATATATATATATATATATATATATATATATAATTATATCCTTTGGTTTTATATATTTACTTTGATTATATATTTCCCTTGGTTCCTCTGTTTTTGTTTTCTTTAGTTATATATAGTACAGGGTGTCCCTCGACTTTCTTGTCCAGCTTTGTCAAATGAAAGTAGATGTATTTCTAAGATAAAAATCCTTACACGTTACAGCATCATAGTTTTTATAACAATAACTTGATGAACTACAACAAATTCATAATAACCGTTTAAATAAGAAAGAAAACGTTAATTAAATACCTAAAAATAACAGCCTAGTGTATGGCAACACCGAGTACTGTACAACAGCCACCGTTGCCTCCCACCTCCCCCTTGTGCCCGCATTTTAACTTTCAACATAACTGCCAAACAAAATCTGAAAAGACCTATGTTTATAGAGGATTTTTATCTTAGAAGTACATCTACTTTCATTTGACAAAGCTGGGCAAGAAAGTCGAGGGACCCCCTGTATATTTATTTTGATTATATATATATCCTTTGGTTTTATATATTTCCTTTGGTTATATCTATTTATTGTTCTATATACAATAACTTTGTATAC
>JAWQEG010006480.1:0-5000 GCA_033782935.1 Petrolisthes cinctipes
GGGTGGGTGGGAGGAAGAGTAGGGAGGAGAGAAAGAGTGGATAGGAAGGAGGAGGGAGCCAAGAGAGAGAGGTATTGGATGGAGAGTGAGAGGGGTGGGTGGGGGGGAGAGTAGGGAGAGAGAAAGATGTGGATAGGAAAGGAGGAGGGAGTCAAGAGAGAGAGCGGTGTTGTATGGAAAGTGAAGGGGTGGGTGGGGGGGGAGAGAGAAAGAGTGGATAGGAAGATGGAGGGAGCAAAGAGAGAGAGGGTGTAGAGAGAGGTGTTGGATGGAAAGTGAAGGGGTGGGTGGGGGGGAAAGTAGGGAGAGAGAAAGAGTGGATAGGAAGGAGGGAGGGAGCAAAGAGAGAGAGGTGTTGGATGGAGAGTGAAGGGGAGAGTACCACTACCTTTACTATCCATTGCCTAGTACTGATAGTTTGGATATAGCACAGTGTAACAAATCAACCTCGCCAAGACCAGTAGATGGTTTGTTATTATTTATTATTATTGTTGTTGTTTGTTGTTGTTTATGTTATTGTTGTTATTATTGTTTGTTGTTGATGTTGTTATTGTTGTTGTTTGTTATTGTTTGTTATTATTGTTGTTTGTTGTTGTTGTTGTTGTTGTTTGTTGTTATCATTGTTGTTTATTATTATTGTTGTTGTTTTTGTTATTGTTTGTTGTTGATTGTTGTTGTTTGTTATTGTTTGTTATTATTGTTGTTTGTTGTTGTTATTGTTGTTTGTTGTTTATTGTTGTTGTTTGTTGTTATCATTGTTGTTTATTGTTGTTGTTGTTGTTTGTAAGTCTCTCTCCCTTTCCCTCATTTTCTTCTCCATTACCTCCACTACTTTTCCACAACTATTTTCGAAGCGTCATTAATATAAGCTCCTTCTTCTTTCCTCCTCTTCGTGTATGGGACTTTCTTACTCATTCTCTCAACTTGTCTTACTCATTACTCATCTTTTTATTGTTATTTTTACGTTTTCCTCCTCCTCCTTTTCTTTTCCCTCCTCTTCATCTTCCTCATCCCTCTTTTCCTTTTTCTCCTCCTCCTCCTCCTCTTCTTCATCCTCCTTTTCCTTCTTCTCTTCCTCCTTCTTTTCCTTCTCCTCCTCCTCCTCCTCTTCCTCCTTCTTTTCCCTCTTCTTCTTCTTTCTCCTCTTTTTCTCCTCTTCCTAATTCTTTTCCTCCTCCTCCTTCTCTTTCTCTTCTTTCTCCATTGTTTTTTGTATTCTTGTTTTACTACTCCTTTTCCCTACTTCTTCATTTACTATCTACTCTTTCTCTTTCTTTCATTCTCCTTTCTCCCACCTTTTATTATCTCTTGCTCCCTTGTTTTCCTCCCCTCCCTCCTTTTTTCTCTCCTTCTATCCCTCCTTTCTTTTGTTCCTTCTATTTTCTCTTTCCATCCATTTACTCTGTCCTTCTCTCCCTATTAGTCCCTCTCTTTACCTATTTTCTCTCCAATCCTTCTCTTTCCTCTCTCTTTCCCTCTCCCAATACATCTCTTTGCTCTCTGTTCTCTATTTCCCTCCTTCCTATCCACTCTTTCTCTCTCCCTACGGTGGTGGTGGTAGTAGTAGTAGTAGTAGTAGTAGTAGTAGTAGTAGTAGTAGTAGTAGTAGTAGTAGTAGTAGTAGTAGTAGTAGTAGTAGTAGTAGTAGTAGTAGTAGTAGTAGTAGTAGTAGTAGTAGTAGTAGTAGTAGTAGTAAGAGGAGGAGGAGGAGGAGGAGGAGGAAGAGGAAAGAAAAAGGAGAATAATAAGAAGAAAAGGAGGAGGAGGAGAAGGTAGATGGATAAAGAATGAATGCAGAGTAAGAACAAAAGAGGAAGATAAAAAGATGAAGGAAAAGGAATGAAAACAGAGAGGAAGAATACGAAGGAAGAGGAAGAGGAAGAAGAATAGCAATGAAGTAAATGAATGATGAAGAAGGGAAAGAGAAGTAAGGGAAGATGGTGGTGGTAATGAGAAGGGGGAGGAGGAAGAGGGGGGGAAAGGGGATAAGGGGAAAGGGGAGGGGGCGTGAGTGGCAATGGAGGAGAGGGAAATTAGGGGGGCGTGATGGGGGGGGGCAGAGGAAGAGGAGAGTGGTGGATAAAGATTAATGACGTAAGCTGAGGGAGTCTAACACGTGTTTTTGTTTTGTATACATTAGTGCACGTGTTAGTAGGAGGGAGTGAGGGAGGGAGTAAGGGGGGAGAGATAGGAGGGGTTGGATTAAGATGGAAGGGAAGGAGGGAAAGATAGAAGGGGATTGGATGGGTAAGGGAATAAAAGAAAAGGGAGGGAAGGCCAGGGGAGTGAAGAGAGGAGGAAAAAATGTAGGAATTGGAGGGGTTGTGGGATGAGATAAATAAAAGAGAGAGAGAGAGAGAGAGAGAGAGAGAGAGAGAGAGAGAGAGAGAGAGAGAGAGAGAGAGAGAGAGAGAGAGAGAGAGAGAGAGAGAGAGAGTTACAAGGACAAGTAGCACCTAAAAAAAAATTTTGTACAGGAAAGGAGGAAACAATCACTTTAACTCTAACAGGCTTGGCAGAACTTTGTCTAACTGTTTCTTGAACTGCTCTATCGAGGAACTATCAACTACCTCTGCTGGTAGCTGATTCCAGACATTGCAGATTTTATATGTGAAGAAATTACCTAACGTATTATGGCGAAAGCGTTTCAAGTCTAGTTTCCATCCATGGTTTCTAGTTGCATTAGTGTTTAAGCTAAACAGTCACTGATAATCAATGTTTTCATATCCACGAAGTAGGAGAGAGAGAGAGAGAGAGAGAGAGAGAGAGAGAGAGAGAGAGAGAGAGAGAGAGAGAGAGAGATGGAAGGGGGAGGAGGAGGAAGGGTTGGACTAAATGGAAGGGAAGGAAGGAAAATTAAGAAAGGGGGACTGAGAGATGACACAGATGGACAAGAGAAAAATGAGAGAAACCCGAGAGACTGAGAGGACACTAACCAACCAACCCATCACCCCTAGAGTATTGGGTTGTGTGGAGGGTGTGTAGAAGGGGTGTAGTAGGGTGTATGGGTGTGTAGTTAATATCAAAAGGGTGTGGTAGAGTGTATGGGTGTGTAGAGAGAATGTAGAAAATGTGTAGTAGGGTGTATGGGTGTGCAGTTAATGTTAAAAGAGTGTAGTAGGATGTATGGGTGTGTAGAAGGGTGTAGAAGAGGTGTAGTAGGGTGTATGGGTGTGCAGTTAATATTAAAAGGGTGTGGTAGGGGGTAAGGGTGTGTAGAGAGGATGTACAATTAGTGTGGAGGGGGGTGTGGTAGGGTGTATGGGTGTGTAGTGGGGTGCAGAGTGTATAGATGGGGTGAGGGGTGTATAATTTGGGTGTAATTCAGTCAGTGTGGGGTATGTATAAGATATTGGGTGTAATTGGATGTAGTGTGTGTCCAAGAAGTATAAGTAATGGGATTTGCATAGGGTGTATAAGGTGTGTAAAGGTGATGGTGTATTAGGGAGTATGGGGTGTGTACAAGAGGGAGTGTAAAAAGAGTGCATGGGTAGTGGTGGTGGTGGTGGTGATGATGGTGGTGATGGTGGTGGTATTAGTGGTGGTGGTGGTAGTGGTAATGGTGGGAATGTAGGGTGAGATAGGGAACAATAAATCAGTGTATTTTCTCCTATCTTCTCTGACCAGCAAACTAACTCTCTCTCTCTCTCTCTCTCTCTCTCTCTCTCTCTCTCTCTCTCTCTCTCTCTCTCACACACACACACACAGATGGGAGAAGCGTTTTAACTCAATACACCCCCATATGTCACAAGCAGCATCATGAAATAAACACTATGAATGTAAAACCAATAAACATACAATTAAAACAAGGAAAGATCTTAAAATTCAATTCATAAACGTATCACTGTAGCAATTACATGGAGCAAACGGGAGACAATTCAACCACTGTAGCAACCAAAAGTAATATAATTCATTTCATCACGTAGAATTAACCCTACACTGAAAGGCTAAAAGAATTAATTAGCTTCACAATCGCACACTGTAAATGACCTTAATTCGACCAGTCTCTGCTCACCTAGAAAACACTGACTTTGGAAATTTACTGGTGAGTCGGGCGTGAAGAGATGAAGAAATAAAATACACACACACACACACCACAGTTGACTAACGACGCTGGGTCAATCACAGTTCCCTACATAGATTATAATATAAGCCATCGACTGTGGAAATTTAGAGAGTAGTGGAGCTGGGGAGAGATGAGTCAGGGTGGAAAATATAAAACCACCCACACACACACACACACACACACACACACAGTTGAATGACGACGCTGGGCCAATCACGGTTCACCTCCATACAGTATAAGGTATCGACTGTGAATATTTAGTGAGTTGTGTGGACTTGGTGAAATGTGTTAGTGTTGGTTGGGTCACGCCTCGCTCTTGGTCATCTTTGGCAACTGTTGTTTGGGAAGCTTCTTGATCATTCCTCCCTCATCATCTTCTTTGTCTCTTCTTGTTACTCTCTCTCTCTCTCTCTCTCTCTCTCTCTCTCTCTCTCTCTCTCTCTCTCTCTCTCTCTCTCTCTCTTACGAAGACTTACGAAGAAAAGTAAAATAGTTAATCAAACAGAGTAAAAAGACCATTGAAAAACACGTTGCAAATCAAAGTAAGACAAACCCGAAAGAGTTCTACTGTTATATTCGGCATAAGAAAGTACTCACGTCAACTATCGGACTACTAATTGACGAGAATGGCGACTTTACCACAGACGAAGAGCGAATGAGTAGTATCCTTAACACATTCTTTGCATCAGTCTTCACTACAGAATAACCGAATGATATACCAGCAGAAACAACAGTCCAAAATGAAAATACCGAGGTATTAAATAATATCAGCATAACAGAAAGTGACGTAATAAAATTTATTGAAAAATTAAATGTAAATAAGTCACCTGGGCCAGACACGATCTCCCCTCGCGTATTAAAGGAAGCAAAAGCGATATAGTAAAACCTCTGTCTCCGCTCTTTAATTATTCTTTACACACTGGAACAATACCCG
>JAWQEG010006480.1:10000-28766 GCA_033782935.1 Petrolisthes cinctipes
CTCTTCCCTTTCCTCCTTCACTCCTCTCTACCCTTTCCTCCTTCCTTCCCTCTTTCCTTTCCTCCTTCACTCTCATCCTTTTATCTTCCTTCTAAAGTTTTACTCCACTCTTTTCCTTCCTCCTTCACTCCCCCTTTTCCCTCTTTCACTCCCATCCTTTTATATTCTTTCTACCATTTCACTCCTCCTCTCTTTCCTTCCGTCCTTCACTCCCATCCTTTTTTGTTCCTTCTACCCCTTTACTCCTCTCTTTCCTTCCGTCCTTCATTCCCTCGTTTTCCTCCTTCCTCCTTCCATCCCTCTTCCTCCTACCATTTTACTTCTGTTTGTCCTTCCTCCTTCCACCCCTCTTTTTTCTCCTTCCCACCCTCCTCCCCTTATTCCCCTATCTCTCATCTTCATCCAAACTTTCTATCTATCTCTCCTATTTTTTCTTTATATCTTAATAATTATCTCTTCTCCCTTTTCTCCTACCTATCCTCTTCCTCCCCTTCCTCTTTTCTTCTCTCATCCTTCCCATTTCCTCCTCCTTTTCCCCATTCCTCTTCTTCCTTTATATCTTATCTCTTCTTCCCTCTGCCCTTTCTCTCCTTCTTCTGCCTTTCTCTTTTTCTCCTGACTATTCTCTTTCTTCCTATTCTCTTTTCTTCCCCCATCCTTCCCATTTCCTTCTCCTTTTCTCCTGTTCTCTTGGCCGTGTTAAAAATGTCACCTTGTTATTCATGCTGTGTGAAAATAGGGAAAGAATTAATTCCTTCCTTCCCGCGGCACATATTCACATTAGCCAGACCTCAACCGTAAAATGCTATAAGTACTGAACGTATACACAAGAGAGAGAGAGAGAGAGAGAGAGAGAGAGAGAGAGAGAGAGAGAGAGAGAGAGAGAGAGAGAGAGAGAGAGAGAGAGAGAGAGAGAGAGAGAGAGAGAGAGAGAGTTATGTATTGCAGCGTTTGAGAGAGAGAGAGAGAGAGAGAGAGAGAGAGAGAGAGAGAGAGAGAGAGAGGAGTTATGCATTGCAGCGTTGAGAGAGAGAGAGAGAGAGAGAGAGAGAGAGAGAGAGAGAGAGGAGAGGAGAGTTATGTATTGCAGCGTTGATTGAGAGCGAGTATCATTGAGAGAGAGAGAGAGAGAGAGAGAGAGAGAGAGAGAGAGAGAGACCTGACTCAATACAGTGGAGCACAGCAGAGTAGATATTTAATGACCCATGGATGGAAATAAGAGTTAATGATGGTAGTGGTAATTACAAAAGCTAATTAGAATCACGGTAATTACCAGACACTGTACTCTCTGATCTTGTAATATGCTCTCTGAAAGTACTCGTAATTACTGTGGTGGTAGTGGTGGTAGTGGTGGTGGTTGTGGTAATAGTGTTAGTGGTGGTGGTGGTGGTGGGTAGTGGTAAAAGTGGTAGTGGTGGTGGTAGTGGTGATGGGGTCGTAGTGGTGGTAGTTGTGGTGGTGGAAATGTTGGTAGTGTTAGTGGTGGTGGTAGTGGTAGTGTTCACACAGGAGTGGTGATACTGGCAATAATGGTGGTAGTAATGATGGTAGTGTTGGTAGTAGTGGTAGTAGTGTAGGGGTAGGGGAATGGGTCGCTACTGGTGGTGGTGATGGTGAAGGGATGATGGTAGTAATGATAGGGATAGGGGGAAGGGGAGGTTATTGTTGGTGCCGGTGGTGGTGATGGTAGTAATGAAGGCAGGGTAGGGGTAGGGGAAGTGGAAGGGGTCGCTACTGGTGGTGGTGATGGTGAAAGGGTGATAGTAGTAATGGTAGGGGTAGGGGAAGGCGAGGCTACATTTGGTAGTAGTGGTGGTGATGGTAGTAATGTAGGAAGGGTAGGGGTAGGGGAAGGTGTCGCTACTGGTAGTGGTGGTAGGGACATCGTGGGAACCTCTGCATCCCTCACGTTAGGTTACATTCAGTTTGGGGGAAATGTCAGACCGATTCACTCACGCTTAACCCGTCCCTCACTCATACATACATACCCCTTCCCTCTCACTCATTCCTCTGCTCCCTCTCTCTCTCACAATCAGTCACACACAATACAGAAGACGGGTCAATATTTTTCTCTGTACTCCCAAGCAAGATACAGTGTAAATACAACCTGCTGTCTTTTTTACCTCGTCATCTGTGGCCAAATGAGTGTCAAGTTAAAACCAGACTTAAGGTGGAAGTGGTGTTGGTAAATCTGGAGCAACCGATTCCTTCAAACTATTCCAAGCAACAGAACACCATTATTTTTGTTCATTTGGTCCTGTTTCCTGGCATACTTTGGAGAAATCAAGGCACTCCAATGTATGAAAAGTGAATTACCCTCTTAATGATCGCTTTGATAAAAATAATATATATGTATACAAAACATTCTTATGTATCACAAACATAGAATGAATGACAGACACGGTTGAAATACAGACATACGAATACACAGTCATGGTAGAACTAATAATACAGACAGATGGGCAGACTGACTAATAGATGTACTGCAAAGATAACAGTAATGTAATCCCAACAGTTAGACTGGAAAATGAGAGAGAGGATAATAACTGGAACCTTTTACTGTAAGTCAATTTAGGAGAACAAGATAAATAAATAGAGAGATAGATAACTGAAGGCATGAAGGTGAAGTAATGCGGGATCGAAGGGGACTCCGTACAAAAGACCTAACCTAATGATACTAATCTTCACTACCCTCAACCCATCTATACTAATATGTAGCCTTTGTCGTAGGCCATACTCCTCTCGTCTTAACTACTCACCACACATCTTCACTATGCTTTACACATTTCCCAAACAATTTTACAATACACATATATACTTTTCAACATTCACACACAATGATAGACAAATGTAGTTTAATTTTCCACAGCAAGTAAATAAATGACACATTAATAAATAAAAAAATAAAATAAAAAAATTAAATAAAATAAAATAAATAAATATACAAATAAATATAAAAATAAATAAATAAAAATAAAAAAGATTAAAAAAAGAAAGTCAGTGCGCAAAAGCATATTATAATATACATAGTACAAATGTTAGCGTCTACGTACTACATTTATAACTGCATTTCAGCAGATCTCGGAAAAAATAAATAAATAATAAAAACAGACGGTTGTCGTTAACGAGGTGAATGAATTGAGGAGAGCTGTGACAACTCCCAACACCAACGTGTGGTTTGACCATTTACAGACTCTGGTTAATAAACAAACATACATACAACAAACACAGAACCTACGAGTACACACACACACACACACACACACACACACACACACACAACTACGGGTGGTTGATTCTACCAAACTCCTTGGCATCACTATTGACTCAAAACTTAACTGGAAGCAGCATGTCAGCAACACCATCCAAACTGCTTCCTATAAACTATACATGCTAAGGAGACTAAAATCCCTGGGCATGGCGCCACCTGAGCTGAGGACCATATTCACAACATTTATTCTCCCCAGACTCACATATGCATCACCAGCCTGGTCATCATCCCTCACTCTCACACAAAAACGACAACTAGAAAGAGTTCAAAAAAGAGCCTGCAAGATCATACTTGGCGCCACGTACACCAGCTACGAGTATGCCCTGACCACCTTGGACCTGACCACCCTCTCCCACCACCACATGCATATCCTGAGACAGTTTGGGACCAAGCTCCTCACACACCCCAGACATCGACATCTGTTACCACCACTAAACCCACCTCCCAGACGCACCACCAGACATCACAACAAGATCAAACCTATCAGAGCAACCACAGATAGATATAAGAAAAGTGCCATACCAACCATAGTTAACACAATAAATAACTCATAAGAATAACACACACACACACACACACACACACACACACACAGACCTACACTGCACTACAATGTTAATCGACTCCTAATCCTAATCCTGACCTGACGCCACTACATCCAGTACCCTCCCAGAGCTCCATTTATATACGTACACATGTACTACTTTATATATATATTTTCTGTGATATATGTTCAGGAATCAACCTATTATTATCTTTAATATTTATAGATGTATCTATTCATTCATTCTCATTTTATTATCATTTTAAATGTAATATGTATATTTTCAGCCTATCAGCTGCCATTAATTAATAAACCGTATATTATTATTATACAGGATCTAAAAGTACACACACACACACACACACCAACATATACATACAGGGTCTTAAAGTACACACACCCCTTCACGAACAAACACAGGACTTACTAGTACAAACACACACACACAAACACACATACACATACACACCAACATATACATACAGGGTCTTAAAGTACACACACCCCTTCACGAACAAACACAAGACTTACTAGTACACACACACACACACACACACACACACCAACATATACATACAGGGTCTTAAAGTACACACACCCCTTCACGAACAAACATAGGACTTACTAGTACACACACACGTACACACACACACACACACACATTCTTATCAGACAAACAGATAAGAAGAAGAGAGGAGGAGGCCGGATTGTTGGAAAGAAAAAGGAGAGAGAGGCATTCACTTCCTCCTCCTCCTCCTCCTCCTCCTTCCCTCTCCCTACCCCTCTCCTTATTCTTTTTAGCTCCTCTCACACCTCTTCTTCACCTGTTCATATTCCTCCTCCTTCCCTCTCCATTTTCCTACCTCTCCTCTACTTATTTATTTTCCTCTCTCTCTCTCTCTCTCTCTCTCTCTCTCTCTCTCTTTCTATTTCATCTTTCACAGTCATTATCTTCGCCTCTGTTCCTCTCTACCCTTCCCTACCATAATTTCCTCCACCATTACTTCTCTCTCTCTCTCTCTCTCTCTCTCTCTCTCTCTCTCTCTCTCTCTCTCTCTCTCTCTCTCTCTCTCTCCTCGATCAAGAAGCAAAAGGAAGTCAAGAGCTTCCCAAACAGCCTCTCTGAGATTGGCCTCGTGTGTGTGTGTGTGTGAGTGTGTGTGTTGTTGTTGTTGTTGTTGTTGGTTTGTTTGTGGTGGATTAGATGGTGTGTGTGTGTGTGTGTGTGTGTGTGTGTCTGAGTCTGTGTGTTGTTGTTGTTGGTTTGTTTGTGGTGGTTTATGGTGGTTTAGATGGTGTGTGTGTGTGTGTGTGTGTGTGTGTGTGTGTGTGTGTGTGTGTGTGTGTGTGTGTTGTTGTTGTTGTTGGTTTGTTTGTGGTGATTTAGATGGTGTGTGTGTGTGTTTCTGAGTGTGTTGTTGTTGTTGTTGTTGGTTTGTTTGTGGTGGTTTAGATGGTGTGTGTGTGTATGTGTGTTTCTGGTTTGTTTGTGGTGATTCAGATGGTGTGTGTGTGTGTGTGTGTGTGTGTGTGTGTGTGTGTGTGTGTGTTTTGCTGGTTTATTTGTGGTGGTTTTGATGGTGTGTGTGTGTGTGTTACCGATTTGTTTGTGGTGGTTTAGATGGTGGTGTGTGTGTGTGTGTGTGTGTGTTGTTGGTTTGTTTGTGGTGGTTTAGATGGTGTGTGTGTGTGTTACCGATTTGTTTGTGGTGGTTTAGATGGTGGTGTGTGTGTGTGTGTGTGTGTGTGTGTGTGTGTTGTTGTTGTTGGTTTGTTTGTGGTTGTTTAGATGGTGGTGTGTGTGTGTGTATGCTTATAGAAACGCTACGCTACGGTGCCAACAAGCTAATTGATCCCGTCCCTCCCAATAAAGTAATGCCCAATTCGCTGAGTAAAAAACACAGGACCACAAAGATGATGGATTGATGGATTGAAGACTCTCAACACATTTCACACATTACGGTACAAAATATATGAAGATTCACCTTACCGAACTAATTGTGTGAGGAAAAATAGTAAGGATGGATGGATGGAAGGAAAAGAAAGGGAGTTAGGAAAGAAGGAATGATGGATGGAATAGGAAAGGAGCAAGGTAGAGAGAACAGAAATCTTACTTACATTTTCCGATCAACTTCGGGTGGAAGGAGTAGTGAAGAAGCCTTTTTCTTTGCTGTACTTTCCTTCAACTTAGTAAGTTAGTTGGCATAGGTAAACCAAACAGCCTCGTAAGTACCCCAAGGTGTGCTGCTTGTTTAAGGTCCTTTGTATTCTTTTGTATAGGAAGGAAGGAAGGAAGGAAGGAAGGAAGGAATGAGGGAAGGAAGGAGGTGGATGGAAGGGGAGTGCGGAGAAAGGAGTGAGAAAGAGTTGATGGAAGAGAATTGGGGATGACATGAAGAAGGAATAGGGGGAAAAAAGAGCGATAAAAGTGAGGGGGCGAAAAGGGAAGAAGAGAAAGAGAGGAAGAATACAAAGGAAGTCAAACCACAGCAGACCTAGTGATCCTTACTTGGATAGAAGGAAGGAAGAGGGGAGAGGAGGGAAGAGGAGAAAGTGAGGGCAAGGTGAAAAGTAGGAAACGGGAGGGTACGTATAGAAAGGGGTGGAGGGCGAGAATAAAAAGAAGTGGTGGGTGGGAAGGGAGGAGGTGCAACTATGTAAAGTACAAGAGATCAAGGAAGAGATAGGTTGGTTGGTGTGTGTGTGTGTGTGTGTGTGTGTGTGTGTGTGTGTGTTCTTTTGAGATAAGGGTTTTTCTCTCCCTCTCTCTCCCATCCCCTCCCCCGCCTCTCCATTCTCACTTTCTTGTCTCCTCTACTTGACCTCGTTTTTCTAAGGCGTCACTTCTTTACACACACGCGCAGGCGCGCTCTTACATGACACACACACACACACACACACACACACACGTATCTGTGGATATCTTGAAGTGCTTTGATACTTTACTTGCTTTATGTATTTAAGAAAATACCTAACTTGTAGCAGGCTGTTTAACCTACAGAGATAATATATATCTCCAGGAGAGATGTGGGAGAAACACCAAGGATATTAACAAGAGAAAGGAGTGAGTGTCATTAGTCATATGAAAGATTAGAATGAACACGTTGAAAGATTATTTGTTTTAGAAGCTTTGACGAACATAAAATTATCTGTGCATCAAGCCCTTCGCCACATCCTTTGTCATAACCAGCCAGATCCACACAGCTAAGTCAACATTTCCACCCTAGTATAGTGGCAGATCAGTGTAAGCAGACAGCCAGCAGATAACCTCAAGCCAGGCTTAGATTCGGACACGTATCAATGGCACATCCTCATCAATGTGATGAATCAAAGTAGTGAATATATTACTGTGTAACTATAAATACTATTGTATATAATAAAACACACTTATCAATGGTGTTTACTTCACCATGAATTATGTATGCCAGGTTTGGAACTACAGAGCATTCCACAATCCTGACCTGTTAAGAGTTCACAACTCCAGAGACACATATCTCAAACCTACAACCCAACTTCTACAAGTTAACAAATTCATCAACCAACACATGCTGAAGTTGGAGTGGTGTCGGGTGGAATCATCAGTATATGAGTGGATAAAGCTAAAGGTTGAACTCATAACCTCGATGATGAGAGGCAAGAATGCATCTACAACTTCACTGCACTAACCTAGACCAAGTCATCATCACCTGCAAGACAAATGAAGGTTCCTCCCAACACTTTCCAGTTTTCTTTGTTATCACTTTATCACTCTAACTGTCCAGTCCATCTATTATCAGATCATACCAAGTTCATTTCTATCTTTGTATTGTAGTCAGGATATTTCTAGCTTTGGTGGTACTCTCTCACCCATAACACTTCTTTCCTGCCCCTTATTCTTATAACCAAGATTTTCTCTCCATTTCACTCTGAACCCTTCTGAGTTTTCAAGTACTAGTAGAACTGCAAGAACTACATGAAGATTTTGAATTCTTACAAATATCAACACTAGATAAACTTGAGCATGAATCATAGCTTGGTTGTGGTGATTGGTGGTCAGATTGCAGGGATTTGTTTTGTCTGACATCTGAAAAGAGGACACCCAGCTATTGGATGGCTACAACACCACACATGGGTGACTGTTTTGTACCACTTAATACAAGGTGATGGAGCAAGATTGCCATCAAATGGATCATTTCCTCCCTTTGGTGTGCTCCCTCCAGTATGGCCTACTGTACAATGCGGGCAGCTTGGTTCAACACCTTCAATCCACTACTGAAATGACGATGGTGCTTCTGGTTTATGTATTTGGTGTCCTAATCCTTCATCACTAAGCATGGTGGCTCTTTAGTGATTCCAAGAAGGAATGGCAGGTTAGGATCTCCCCTCAGGCACCACAGCAATTGTGACAGCAACTCACTCTGCTCATGCTCCACCAAGACATTCACTGACTGGTCGAGGAGGAGTGGTTTTTGTAGCTGCTTCTTATTAAGGAAGGACTGGCGTGGATCCTTAACCTTTAACCATATTCTGAAGTTCTTGGGACAGGACAGTTGATACCAGTATATCATCTTGATGGGTGGGCTACTTCGCAGCACACAATGTTGAGGCATAGTAAATAGGTGTGGGACACTTTGTTGTGGAACTTCGGTTTGTGATGATACTTCTCGTAGGACATTTTTCAGTGGGTTATTTTCTAAGTATGGTAGCAGGCTAAGGTGGTAATGATGGTGAGTCCTTAATGATGACCACCACCACCAGAAGACCAAGACCAGGGCAGCCAGGGTCGACAGGATTGCACCAATATAGTACTCATGGCACCACTGTATAATGCTAATCAGGTCAAAATAGCTATTGTTGGATTCAGAAATGGCTTCAGGGTGTTGCACTTCATATATCTGTACAAGACGCCAGTGCAGGCCAAAGAATGGCCGTATCATGACCCACTTATCCTTCCCTGGGACGTGCTACTGGGGGACATTGTTCAGCAGCAAGTGAATGAAACTTTGTTCCAATATAATCCAGACAGCCACGAACACCCCCACCAACAGCACAACACTCCAATATCTTCTGCTACTGCTGCTGCTACTACTACTACTACCGGTAATGAAGGTATTGTCTGAGGTCTTATTTGAAGGCCTTTTTCTTGCTATTGTCTGCCTCCTCCATCTATATAACTGGACACACCATATTAGTATCAGAGCCAGGAGGATTACATTGTCAAGCGGAGATTTTAATACCTCTGAACGGCTTTTAATCCAAACCAAGATAATCAACACCAAAACTCGCCAAGGCAGCCTAGCAGGTGTTAAACTCTGTTCCATTTTGCTCATCATCCTGGCTGAACCTTCATTACAAAAAATTTCTCAGTAGAAAGTGTGGTCTAGTGAAGCTGGAATTGAGTGGAGAAGACCTGGTCACGTCGTGTGAAGGAGGCCTAAATAAAAGTGATGGCAATAACGTCTTGTGTTGTTCTTATATCCTGCTGTACATACTATCTACAAATCATATTGTTATAATCCAAAAAAAAAAAAGCTCCAGTCATCACGATCTAAAGTACAATATTAAGAGCATGAGACTCGAGGAGCAATGTAGTGAAGATGTGTGTTAGATCTTCACTACAGACACTTTAACCACTTAGGATGAAGGTAGTGAAGATTTGTGTCAGATCTTCATTGTAGGTTTTTACAAGTGAATGGAGTGTATGAAAGGCGTAGGACTGGAGGTAAATGGTGTATGTGTCTATAGATGGTACAAACAGTGCCCGTGTCACCCTGCTGGACAACAAAATTAATGTGATAATTATCTTTATTATGTGAATGATAATTGGTTACCTTCCTTCCATTTAATGCTTTGCAGGTATAGTAGTATGCCCTTACATTAAATACAATGTTTTAGACATAATGGAAAGGTGTCTGCTAGTTCTTATGGTGCAAATAAAGCGATTTCTTCTCAAAACTTTACGATTTTTGCTTGTCATTTTCTACGGGAAATTATTGTGGTTCCGGAAGAAATCTACACAAAAAGGAAAACCCATATTAACTTAAAATATGTGAAGCCTTTGGTATCGCTGTATAGTGAATGTTTTCCAAATCATACTGTCATCTGTGGCTTGAGGCTTCCTCTTTTTGTGAACTGTATCATTTCTTTCTCTCCTTCTCCTCTTCTTTTCTTCCTTTTTGTATACATATATATTTTCCCAAGGGAATAAAGTTATTCTAATTTCCTTTCTTCCCTCCCTCACCCAGTATCTTCTTCCCTCCCTTGCTGGTGGGAGGAGAGAGATAAGGGTGAGGTCATAAAGTGAGCTGAGTCCACCATAAAGCCTCGCTCTCCTTCTCACTAATTACACTAATACATTGCCTGACTCTCTCTCTCTCTCTCTCTCTCTCTCTCTCTCTCTCTCTCTCTCTTCATTTAACACTCGCCATTGGGGTTTCGAATATCTGAACGATTACAAAAACACATATTCTTTCATACAGTAGTCTAGTCTTCTGAAATATAATCATCCATCTACACTAGGGAATGATTTCATGCAAGTAACTGATGGAAAAGAACTGATATATATTAGGCCTGAAGTAAAAATGAGATAGAGAGGAGGAACAGCAACCACAAAAGAAATTGAAGAAAAGGAGGGACAGCAAACACGAAGGAAATTGAAGGAAAGGAGAGACAGTTGAAGAGTTGAAAGGAAGTGGCTCTGGTCCGAATGGGCACCATAACGTTGGAAAACAAATCTAACTAATGAAAGGGCAACAGCCAGGGTCCTATGACGCCGGAGAAGGAAGTAGAGAAGATGAATAGTAAGTTAATTAGATTGAAGAGCACAGAGAGGAAGGATATAGCAGATAAGAAGGTGATAGTGTACGAGAGGTACAGTCGGCGGCAAATGTCCTGCGTCACATCTACTACGTCATGAGGTAAGTATGGAAATATAAGCTTCACGGGCTCGTAAACTGAAAGAAACAGAGAAGTATATTGATTTAACCTCTGGATATTGTATATTTGTATGGTGAATGTGTTTATTCGATGATGATTATCCTTCATGTTATTTTTTAAGAAATGCTGAGTGAGGCGACACGACTTTTGCTGTCGACTGTACTGTAAGGTGAAAAATTTAATGTGCAAGAGGAGTGACATATGATACTATTGTATACACTACTACACTTACCTTATAATCTCGAGTGTTTGTGAGACAATGTGGCGCCCTCCTGTGACCCCTCGCTGCTGTAATGGCCATCGTACACCTAACAGGAATATAACACGCAATATAAGAAAATCTAATCGTACACTTGCCTCCACTAGTAACGAGCACAGCTTCCGGTGAGTGTGGGAAATTGTGTCACCGCTGTGTTTGCTCAAAAAGAAGTACAGTGGACTGAATACTATAGCAGGAGTGACTTCTGTCCATTTATTTTCTAATACATTTCTACAAGTAAACAAACACAATGGTACAGTTGGGTAAATAGAAAATGTAAGAAATATATGGCTGTATATGGCAGCATCTTCACCACCATTCAAAGTTCAGCCAATCACGTTCCACCTTACATTTGGGTTTCCAGTGATTCATTCATAAAGATAAAGAGGGATTATTACAAAGAACTGCCGAGTGTTGCCATATACAGTCAGATTTTTCTTACACTTTCTACTTGCTCAACTGTACCTACAACATTTCGCCAAACCCACTAGACACTGTGCTCGTTACTAGTGGAGGCAACTGTGCGAGGGTGGGTAGAGAAAGCTACTGTATGTAAGAATCTGTCGACGAGTTGGAGAGATCGATTCTTCACTCAGGGTAAGTGCTGTATCGTGACACAGTTTAATGGAATAGCATCAAATTCACCGGCAATATAGAAACCTCCCTCATCTTCCATTACAATATACGACAAAAGTAGCGTCATCGTTGTGTCTGATAACGTTTAACTTGCATACAACGAACCACAACACACAGACAAACAAACACACAACCGACAAACTGCACGAGGTCAAATGGTTCGTTCGCTGTTGACCAGATGATTTCACCAATATTCCGGACACAACGTTTGTCTTTCACTGTACACATCATAGTATATCACGTGAGCTGTGTGATCAAGAGCTTGTAATGGGAGGGATAACAAGAGGTGGATGATTACAAAGGAATATCAAACAACCGGTCGACGACTTCCTGGTCCCCACGAGGCTATGTAACATAACAATTCTAATCAACTATAGCACGAGGGAAATATATTAAGGGGTTCGTATAGTTTTGCCATTTTGGGAGATACTTATTCCTCTAAACTATTCCCAGCAACAGACCACCATTATTTTCGTTAATCTGGTCCTGTTTCCTGGCATACTTTGGAGGAATCAAGGCGCTCTAATGTACCAAAAGTATACTCTCCCCATAAGGACCCTGTGATTGTGTATGAGTCCTGGTGGCTCCTGATTCCTCCTAACTAGGCCACGAAACAAGCTCCTTTATGTAGGTGGTGGTGTTTCATGGCAATGTTTGAAGGACTCTCTAAGAACCTTTAATATTCTGACTACATCTTTTGTTGATTTATCTGGAGCAACTGATTCCTCTAAACTCTTCCAAGCAACAGGCCAGTATTATTTTTGTTAATCTGGTCCTGTTTCCCGACACAATTTGGAGGAATTAAGACGCACCAGTTCACCAAAACAATAATCTCCCTTTAAAGTAATAAGTTTTCCTTATCTATAAATCCTTCCAGCCGGGACAGAGTAGATTAAGGAGAGGTATTCTTGTTGGTGAATAAAAAGGTCTCCGATTCCTCCAAACTATGCCACGAAACAGATCCCCTATTAGTACCAATGAGGGCATCTGTTTCCTGGCATAGTTTGGAGGAATCAGAGATCCTCCCATTTACCAACAAGAAAACCTCCCATTAAAAGTAATGCCATGTAGTATTGAAGACAAAAAGAATATATATATATATATATATATATATATATATATATATATATATATATATATATATAAAATAAAAAATAAGTGTCATAAGGATGGTCAGCAGCGGTTACAGCAGGGAGGGAGGGGATGGTCAGCAGGAAAATGAAAGGTCAGTAATATGAGTGAGGTATCAGCAGTAAGAGGGGGGGATCAGCAACAGGAGTAAAGGTCAGCAGTAAGAGGGGGGGGTCGGGGAGGTCAGTAAGGAGGGATCTCCAGTAAGAGGGGGGATCAGCAATAAGAGTAACGGTCAGCAGTAAGAGGGGGGGTCGGGGAGGTCAGTAAGGAGGGATCAGCAGTAAAAGAGAAGGTCAGCAGCAGCAGTAAGAGGGGGGGAGTGTCAGCAGTAAAAGTAAAGGGTCAGCAGGAAGAGGGAGGGGCCAACAGTAAGGAGGGATCAGCAGTAAGAGGGAGAATCAGCAGTAAGAGGGAAGTTCAGCAGTAGGAGGAAGGAATCAATAGTAAGAGGAAGGGGTTTAAGGGATCAGCAGTAAGAGGGAAGTTCAGCAGTAAGAGGAAGGAATCAATAGTAAGAGGAAGGGCTTTAAGGGATCAGCAGTAAGAGGAAGGGGTTTAAGGGATCAGCAGTAAGAGTAAGGGATCAGCAGTAAAAAGGAAGGTCAGCAGCAAAAGAAGTAGGAGAGCCAGGGTACACTTTTTACGAGGTTGACGTGGCATGCATGGTGTACGTAGTAATGTTACACGGTGTCCTCGGTGTAGTATTTATCTTAATATTAATTCCTACAGTCACGACACACACATATTAAGTATACAGGTCTTCGTCGAATACCTTGATGACGGAGTATAAGACAGATATAAGCTTTGTAATTGATTCATTGGTATGATTTCAAATGAGTCGAAATTTCAACAACACGTGGCTACTTTTTATGATTCGTTGACTGTACACACGTGATGACACTCTAATCTTCAGTTGTTAGTATCTCTGTAATTATATCAGAAAATTATGTTTCTCTTTCTCGTTTTTATTCGTCCTACTATTCTCTCTCTCTCTCTCTCTCTCTCTCTCTCTCTCTCTCTCTCTCTCTCTCTCTCTCTCTCTCTCTCTCTCTCTCATCCGTTTATCCATCCGTCAGTTTACCGTCGCATCTCACACATATATCCACTCAACCGTAAGTCCATCCATCAATTTTATCCGGCTCCACTTCCATTCGTTCATTAATCTGTCTATCTATCCGTCCCATCTCCTGTCCTTCCATCCATTCATCCGTCATTCCGTCTATTCATTCGTTATTTCATCCGTCCGTCAGTTCGTCCGTCCATCCATTCATCCATCATACCGTCTATTCATTCGATATTTCATCCATCCATCTGTCAGTCTTTCCATCGTTCTGTCCTTCCATCCATTCATCCGTCTGTCCCTCTATTTATTCGTTATTTCATCCGTCAGTCTGTCAGTTTGTCTTTCCATCCTTCTGTCCTTCCTTCTTTCATCCGTCAACCAATCCGTCACCCGTCTCATCTCGTCATCATTATACAGTGCACGTATAGTGTGTGTGTGTGTGTGTGTGTGTGTGTGTGTGTGTGTGTGTGTGTGTGTATTATTTATGTATAGTATACGTGTGTGTATATGTGTGTAATATTTATGTAGACGGGTCTCTCACTCTCTCTCTCTCTCTCTCTCTCTCTCTCTCTCTCTCTCTCTCTCTCTCTCTGTGTGTCTATGAGTGGACGAACACGTAACCTGGTTGGGTCAATTAAGCTTTCAAATTAGCGAATAAATTTGGGAGTCTGTCCAATAGATTACACCAAATTAATCCCTATTTCGCCAACTAACGGGTTGAAATAATTAGCCCAGGTGTTTAATCAATGGAAAAAAGTAAATAAGAAATAATCACAGGTGTTTAATTAATGAGAAAAAAGAAAATAAGGTGCTTAATTAAAGAGAAAAAAGAAAATAAGAAATAACCACAGGTGTTTAATTAAAAAGAAAAAAGAAAAATAGGAAATAATCACAGGTGGTTAATTAATGGTAAATAATAAGAATAAGAACTACTATATAATAATAATCAGGACATAATTATATTGAATGATTGGAAAATAAAAAGAATGGAAATGTGGAACAGATGTGAATAAGTGAACTGTTAATTAGTGCCAGTGGTCAATTAATGGAAAAATTATAATCAAGAATAGAGTTACAGCACGAACGAAGCACAAAAATTTTATTAATAGGAAAATGAAGAGTATCGTTGACAAATGAAAACTAAATGTATATATCATAAAAAATAAAATAAATAAATAAATATTACTACTACTACTACTAACAATAATAATAATAATAATAATAATATTAACAATTATATTAACAACAACAATAATAATAATAATAATAATAGTAAAGTAGAATTAATTACATGAGTGAATTAATGTAATCTTTTCTATCCTAACCACTAATTATTATTTTGGACCTAGTGTGTTTTCTTACCACACCATAAATCGTCTGGCGTTGGTCTGACTACCTTAAGGGGGAAGTACAATGTTGGTAAATCTGGAGCAAATGAGTCCTCCAAACTATTTCAAGCAACAGAACGCCATTATTTGTGTTCATCTGGTCCTGTTTCCTTTACATTTTCTTTTCAGCTTAATCAAGGGGAGATTCTCTTGTCGGTGAATTACAGGGCTACTGATTCCTCCAAACTATGCCACGAAACAGACGACCATAAAGTTACTAATCGAGTCTCTGTTTCGTGGCATAGTTTGAAGGAATAAGAAGCCTTCCATTTCACCAACAAAAATAATCTTCCCTTAATCAGCCGTCATAGGAAACTTTGGATTCCATTTTCATATCAGTATCTGTACAGCCTTTTATTTCCAGACAGTCTATTATAAGAGATTGTATTTAATTAAGGAACCCTGTAATGTAGTCAGAAAATTGGAGGTTAGCGAGTCCTTCAAAGATTGCCACGAAACACACACCCTATATTGAAGGAGCTTGTTTCGTGGCATAGTTAGGAGAAATCAGAAGCCTCCAAATCTCATACACGACCACAGAGTCCTTAAACGCATTTTTTTTTTTCAGGTACAAAATTCTCATTTCCTTTTTAAGGCAGATTATTTTATTGGTGAATTGTGCTTCCTCCAAACTATGCCAAGAAACAGATCCCCTATTGCTACCACTGAAGGCATCTGTTTCCTGGCATAGTTAGGAGGAATCAGTAGCCTTCCAATTAATTTCTCCACTGCGATATATATATATATATATATATATATATATATATATATATATATATATATATATATATATATATATATATATATATATATATATATATATATATATATATATATATATATATATATATATATATATATATATATATATATACTCTGTTAAGGACCCTGTGATCGTGTATGAAAATTGGAGGCTTCTGATTTCTCCTGACCATGCCACGATACAAGCTCCTTCCATATACAGTAGGTGTGTGTGTGTGTGTGTGTGTGTTTCGTGGCAATATTTGAAGGACTCGTTTATCTTCAATTTTCTGACTATATACATCACAGGGTCCATTAATTCGACCACTGGCTTCCTCAATTCCCAGTTCTGTTTTTCTTCATTTGGGTCTGTATTTTCATAGGCCTATCTCTAATTATCTCGGCTCAAATTAATTGCTGTTTTAACTTCTTTTATGGAGCATCTCAATCTTCCTCGTTCATTCAGTATTGCCTTCGTTCGCTTATCTCTCTCTCTCTCTCTCTCTCTCTCTCTCTCTCTCTCTCTCTCTCTCTCTCTCTCTCTCTCTCTCTCTCTCTCTCTCTCTCTCTTGAATTCTTTTATATAGTGTAATTTATCAGTTTCTAATTTCCCAATATACGTTTTCTTTATCTTGTACCCACGATTTTTCTTCGTTTTATTATTATTATTATTATTATTATTATTATTATTATTATTATTAGTATTATTGTGTTTTTCGTTTTTCCTATTTATCTTTAACTATTTTTTTTTTCTTGTACACCTGAATCTTTTCCCCAGTCCTCTCTCTCTCTCTCTCTCTCTCTCTCTCTCTCTCTCTCTCTCTCTCTCTCACCGCTTGCTTACGAAATTTACATTGCTCATCGTCGAAGGCAACGTTGCCAAGTTTACCCGCCCAAAATATTTACCGCCAGGGGTCGCCGCGCCCAGCAAAAACCGCCCCCCCACAGTTGCCAACACAGCGTCCTGTTATTATTAATTTTTCACGACCGAGGGAGTATATTAGTGACGATATTACATACTCCTTAAGGGGGAAGTCCAGTGTTGGTAAATCTGGAGCAAATTATTCCTTCAAACTATTCCAAGCAACAGAACACCATTATTTTTGTTCATCTGGTCCTGTTTCCTGGCATACTTTGGAGGAATCATGGTACTCCAATCAACAAAAGTGAATTACCCCCTTAAGGACCCTGTGATCGTGTATGAAACTTGGTGGCTTCTGATTCCTCCTGACTATGCCACGAAACAAGCTCCTTCAATATAGGCGGTGTTTGGTGGCAATATTTGAAGCACTCACTAACCTCCAATTTTCTGACAACATCACATTAAGATTCCTCCTACATATTATATATCTGGAATTTACACTATGGCCCCGTTGAAAATGCGTCAAGTTGGCAGCACCGTCTCGTCTGTCTGTTTACCGCCAAAAGCCCCAAAGTCAGCAGCAAACATCGCCAGCTAAAACTCACGACAGGCAAACAGAGTAATGGATGGTTGCGTCTTAGTCCGCTACGTTGCCCTGTGTGTAGATAAAAATAAACATACACACACACACACTCACTAAGATACACACATATTAAGACACACACACACACTCCAGCTCCCTCTAATACACACACACACACACACACTCACACTCCCCAACTCCCCCCAGCCTCTAACCCACACACTCTTAACAAATACTCACACACACACACACACACACGCATGTACACACACACAACAGCTCCCCCCACCCTCTAACACACACACACACACACACAAACACATACACACACTAACACACACACATACTCCCCAACTCCCCCACCCTTTAACACACACACACACACACACCAGCTCTCCCCCCCCCACCCTCTAACACACACACACACACACACACATTAGGACACACACACACACACACACACACACACACACACACACACACCAAAATAAAACAGTACGCCTTCGCAGAATTGACCCAAGTTTCGTTTTCCCCAAGTGTAATCCGATTTTTTTCTCTTCCAAGACCTGCTATACGTTTGCTAAGCTGAGATGCTATGTTATGTTATGTTATGTTATTATACAGTGCTGTTATGTTATTATGCAGTGCTATGTTATTCTGTTATGTTATGTTATGTTATTATGCAGTGCTATGTTATGTTATCATGCAGTGCTATGTTATTCTGTTATGTTATGTTATGTTATTATGCAGTGCTATGTTATTCTGTTGTGTTATGTTATGTTATCATGCAGTGCTATGTTATTCTGTTATGTTATGTTATGTTATTATACAGTGCTATGTTATTCTGTTGTGTTATGTTATGTTATTATGCAGTGCTATGTTATTCTGTTGTGATTATGCAGTTATGATATGCTATGTTATGCTATGTTATTTTACTATATTCTCTTGTGATATGACATTATACTATCCTATGCAATGCTATGTTATGCTATGGTGTTTTAGGATCTTCTATGATGCTGCTATGTTTCTAGGCTCTGAGTTAGAATGGCTGTGTCAGAGTGGCTGAGTGAGGTAAGTAAGATTAGGTTTAAATTAACACAGGTTAGATGGGTTGTATTGTACTGAGTAGAGTCTGACGTGAATAACAAAAGCAGTAAGTTAGTTAGTTATGATTAGCCTGGGTTGATTTGGGTTGAACATGGGTTGATAAGGGTTGAATTGATTGGGTTTTATATGAGTGGAAATACAATAGATAGAGTTTGAAAAAAAATAGGTAATGTTATGAGTGGAGTTTGACGTGAATAACAGTGAGTTAGTTAATTATATTTGATTAGCCTGGGTTGATTTGGGTTGAATATGGGTTGATAAGG
>JAWQEG010006481.1:5000-25000 GCA_033782935.1 Petrolisthes cinctipes
CACCTGTCCCATTTCTCGACCGCTTTCCCTCTCCCCTTCCATCTCTCTTCTCCTTCCCTCCCTCTTCCCCTCCTCCCTCTCTCTTCCCCATTCCTTTCTCTTGCCTTCCCTCCTCTTCCTTTCCCTTTCTCTTCCACTTCCCTATCTCTTCCCAAAGCCCTTCTCCTTTTCCCCAACGTATGTAGCCTATGCCTTCAACTCCTCTTTTTCCCGGCCCCTCTCTCTTCCCCAATCCCGTTTTCCCATTCCTGTCTTTTCTCACGTGACCCTCTTTACAATCTTATTCTATGCCGTCAGTTCTCTATTGTATTTCCAGAGACGGGCGTTATTGCTCTTCCCTCCGTCCTCCCCTTTATTGCTCAGTCAACAGCTCCCTCGCTCCTGTCACACTCGGCTTTGTATATTTTGACGCTGGCAAGGGCAGAGGTTAATATTTTCACGACGCTTATACAGGTATGACGTATTGTATATAGGAGGGAGTATAGTGATATGTGTATGTTGTTTCTTTAGAGGAGTCATCTGTTGGTGTTCTATATGGTTGCGACTAAGGGTATATATATTGTAAATAGAGGAAAGAAAGAGAATATCAATAATTGGAAGTGTAGGGTAATAGAGAGGAAGATATATAAAAAGGTGGAAAGAGAAAAAGGAAGGAAAGTAAAGGGAGGAAGGCTGGCAAGGGTAATGGAGAGGGTACCACTCTGGCAAGATTAGAAGGAAGGAGAGAGTGAAGATAAAAGGAAGGCACAAGACAGAGGGGATGAAAGGGTCAAAGTGGGAAGGAGGAGGGAAAGAAAAAAAAAGGAGAGAAATTGATTTACCCAATCTATTATATAAACAAATCTAAAAGCATTGCATAATTCACAATACTAATACATAATATGATAATAAATGTGAATGGCAGTCTGGTGCAAGATATGGTTTTAGCTATTTTTATTATGAAATTCTTTCGTGATTTTCTGTGATACTGAAACACGGAATGGACACTTGTTTGATGAAGCATAAAATATCTTGCGAAGTGTAGTTGATGAAGACTCCAACTCTTTAATTGGGAAGGAGCTTGTTTCGTGGCTGGCATGGTCAGGAGGAATCAGAAACCTCCAATTTTCATACACGATCACAGGGTACTTAAGGACCCTGTGATCGTGTATGAAACTTGGTGGCTTCTGATTACTCCTGACAATACCACGAAACATGCTTCTTCATTATAGTGGGTGTTTCGTGGCAATATTTGAAGGACTCATTTACCTCCAATTTTCATACACGATCACAGGGTACTTAAGGAGCTACTAATCAATCAGTCTGAATCGAATTAAATACTGAATACTCCAAGCAATACCGGGAAGCAAACTTAATGAAACCTTAGTATAGGAATAAAAATCTTTGTTTGTATTTTTATTATTATGTACTTTGGAGGAACCAGTAAGCCAGCCAACCATCCAATTTACCCACACAACATTATCCCTTATTCAGTAACGAGGGTATTATATTCAGTAAAGAGGGTATTATATTCAGTAAAGAGGGTATTATATTCAGTAAAGAGGGTATTATATTCAGTAAAGAGGGTATTATATTCAGTAAAGAGGGTATTATATTCAGTAAAGAGGGTATTATATTCAGTAAAGAGGGTATTATATTCAGTAAAGAGGATATTATATTCAGTAAAGAGGGTATTATATTCAGTAAAGAGGGTATTATATTCAGTAAAGAGGGTATTATATTCAGTAAAGAGGGTATTATATTCAGTAAAGAGGATATTATATTCAGTAAAGAGGGTATTATATTCAGTAAAGAGGGTATTATATTCAGTAAAGAGGATATTATATTCAGTAAAGAGGGTATTATATTCAGTAAAGAGGGTATTATATTCAGTAAAGAGGGTATTATATTCAGTAAAGAGCGTTATATATTCAGTAAAGAGGGTATTATATTCAGTAAAGAGGATATTATATTCAGTAAAGAGGGTATTATATTCAGTAAAGAGGGTATTATATTCAGTAAAGAGGGTATTATATTTCTGTGATATTATTTATTTGAGTGGCGAACATACATCACAAACTTCTTTCCTTATCTCAATTTTGTTTTTTCATACTGGGGTAAAAAAAATTAAACTAAGCTTGTTCAGTTTTTTTTTTTTTTTTTTTTTTTTTTTTTTTTTTTTTTTTATCGATGCTGGATTATTTATAGTCTTTAAGGGGTGCATTATATTTTCAACAGATTAATTCCAGGCAATTAAAAGTGAGAAAAATTATAAACAGATGCCTGGTACATAATAAATGGAATAAATAAATTACTCACACACACACACACACCTCACTAAAAATACACACACACACACACACACACACACACACACACACACACACACACACACCTCACTGAAAATACACACACACACACCTCACTAAAAATACACACACACACACCCCACTAAAAATACACACACACACACACCTCACTGAAAATACACACACACACACCTCACTAAAAATACACACACACACCTCACTATAAATACACACACACACACACACACGCACGCACACACACACACACACACACACAAAAGCTTACAACAAGTAGAGAAGCACCAGGGACAAGTTATACAAGAGCCATGTGGCGGGTGATGAGGGCTCCCAGGACACTCGTTAAAAGGGGACTACTGTCGTGTTGTGGACGAATTGAAGGTGCAAACATTCCCCCAAATTGCTTCAGGAAACAGAACTGTATTGTATAGACGGTGCATGAGTCCATTTCGTGGTAGTGTTTGGAGGATTCAGTAGGCTGTGTTTGGAGGATTCATTAGGCTGTCATGTAGAGAAGGCGAGTTGAAAGTACACGAAGTTTCCTCCATAATGTGTGAGGCAACATAGCTGTATACCTGTAGGGGTGTGTTTCGTGGTACACATTGGAGGGACCAGTTGCCTACATTTTTGTTCACATTGCCCTACTCTTCCCCTGCCCTTCCTGTCCTTAGGGGATATTATGGTACTTCACTCCACTCCCTCTGGTGCCATGAGTGTGAGTGTGGTGGTGGCACTGTGCTGGTAGAGGTGCCACTGGAAACACACTCAAAGAAAATAATAATAATAATAATAATAATAATAATAATAATCTTAAACAATACGAGGTTAGGAAACTGCCCATTTATTATAGTGTCCATGAAAAGTGTAAAAACGAGGGCGTATTAAATGAACGACCATTTATTAATAATTCCTCGCCTAGAAAAGTAATAAAAAGACAAGGTAAAAAAAGACATGAAGCTCTGGCTGTTGATATTAAATAAGTCATCAAAGGCTAAAGTAGGTGGGATGTAAGAGAATTTAACCCCATTCGTCCTGGGATTACATACAGGGTTTTTAGCTCGAGTTTCTACCATCCTGGATGTGAACTCACTTGACTGTCTGTACTCTCTCCTTGGCTTCATTAAATCATCTGAAATTTAACTCCACTTGACTGTCTGTACTCTCTCTTTGGCTTCATTAAATCATCTGAAATTTAACTCCACTTGACTGTCTTCATTCTCTCCTCGGCTGTATCAAATCATTTCAAGTTTGATCCCACTTGAATGTCTGTACTCTCTCCTTGGCTGTATAAAATCACCTCAAGTTTTTCATGATACGAGGTATATGTGGGTTATTGTATTGTTAACCACAACACGTGCCTGCAATAACATACACATAACTGGGGAATTGCATAACCGTTGATAGCAGGTACCCAAGCCCTGTTATCGTAAACGTACACGCGCAGTAGACAACAACGACAGAGCTACATTCACGGCTAGGCAGAGCGAGGTACACAAACTTTACACTCTACGATTACATTGTTCCTCTGCCTATATATCCTGTGTTTCCGTGCTTAATATACGTCAGAAAGAAGATACATGCTTTACAGAACCTGTTATACATTAACAACCCACATGGCGCAGTGAAGTAGTGGCGTAAAGTGCGAGTGAAATTCAGTGAATATCGTGCGTGACTCCCTCAGGACGCCATTAAGCCCTCTACCAAGCGACTCACGTGATTCTATCGGGATTAACAGTGCTTCTTCCACTATTCCGTGAGTGTTTATAGTGCCTACAGTAATCTACAGTTGTGTACTGATAAGTAACAGTGTTCAGTGCCTTAATGCAGTGCCATTAACAACCATATTTCATGTGTTTATGTTGTTGTTGTTGTTGTAGTCCCCCAGACTATCTGGCCGAGCAGTCCCGAGTCTGGTTGACCGAAGCCGCGCAGATGCTCGGACCCCCTAATGGGAGTCAGGGTGATAATGAGATTTGTTTCTTCGAAGGTTGTAGACGAGGGGACTGCTGGCTCATGGGCCAGTAGTAGGGGTTAGGTAGCCCCACCCAGGGAGGTACTACCGCTGAGGCAACGGGAGATTCAAGGAAGTACCTGATTCCATTTTTTCCCCCAGGCCTCAGTTGCTGGTTACACATCTTCTGCCTCACACATCTATGGGGAGCCAGGTAATCCCTTACACAACACACACATCCATACAAACTACATTCACTTACACTCCTATCCTTGACATTAACATACCAACTTCTCACAACTCAACATGAAAAACAATACAAGCGCAAACACATTTTAAAACTTCATACCATGGCTGATGCAACTCTTAGAGCAAGCGCGGTGGTTTCTCGGATGACCACCACCGGCAGGGCGGGGTCTTTGACACAGGGCCCTCCCGGTCGTCATCACGCGACTGTGTCAGCACCAGCCATGATGCATAAAACAACTGCTCGTCAGCACAATGAATTAATTATGTTTGCAAATATTCGGGGGCTTCACTCCAACATTAACTCGGTACACTTACTTCTTCAAACCGAAACCCCTAACATTCTTTTCCTCACTGAATGCCAGGTTACTCCCTCTTCTGACCTGACTAACTACAACTTTCCAGGCTATATTTTAATGTCAAATTTTAGATCAAAGGGAGGCGTTTGCTGTTTTGCTAGATCAACAATATCCTTGAAGAACATTTTCAATCTCGCATCACCAGATTTTGATTACTCAATTTACAAGCTAAATTCTTCAGGCTCAGTTAAATATTATTGTTGTATTTACCGATCACCAAATGCCTCCCCAGATAATAGCCTCTTTGATTCCCTGACCTCCATTCTTTCTGATTTAAACATTAATGCTGCATCTGATATATCCTTACTGGGTGATTTTAATGTCCACAATGTTGAGTGGCTCACTCATTCGGCCAGAACTGATGAACCTGGGCTTGAATGCGAGTTATTCGCAGACTCATTCAATCTCACCCAACTAATCAAGCACCCTACTCGCATACCTGATAATCCAGAACATAGACCGCACCTACTTGATTTGTTTCTTACTACCAATCCCGAAACATATAGTGTTGTCTCATTGCAGTCTCCTGTTCCCACTCCTCCCTACCCATCCACTCTGAACCCATCCGAGTGACCAAATGGCACTATGATGCTGCAGATTGGGTGGGGTTCCGTGACTTTTTAATTAACATTCCTTGGTCATCATTTTACTCTACTGACCCAGATAGCTTCCTGAACCATATTACTGACTTTATAAAAATAGGAATGGAAACATATATCCCTCACCATCAATACTTAAAAAGATCTAACTCTCCAAAATGGTTTGATCACAGCTGTGCCAGAGTTACAGAACAAAAATCAATAGCCTATAATGCCTATACAAAGTCGAAAACTCTTCAGTCATATAATTATTTCAAAATTGTCAGATGCCATGCTAAAGCTGTAACTAATTTAGCCAAATCTAACTTCATACATAAACAAGTCAATAAATTACTGAATAATCCTAATGATAATAAGATCTTTTGGTCAACAGTAAACTCATTCAAATCTAACTTCAACCATGGTTCATCTATTCCCCCTTTAAAGAATAGCAATGGAAATCTCATATGTGATCCACGTGGTAAAGCAAATCTTTTGGCCAATATCTTCGCCACAAATTCAAACCTCAATGACACTGCTCAAAACACTCCCATTTTGAATTTTAACTCCCCAGAAAGTCCACCCTTAATAATTCATACAAGACAAGTGCGGACCATTTTGGAGAATCTCTCTATCGACAAAGCTCCAGGGCCAGATGAAATTCCTCCCACTGTATTAAAAAATTGCTCAAAAGAATTAGCTCCAATTCTCTCAAAATTATTTCGTGTATGTCTCCATACCTCGTCCTTCCCAGCCGCCTGGAAAGAAGCCAATGTACAACCAATTCCCAAAAAAGGAGCTACCGCAAATCCATCAAATTACAGACCAATTGCCATCACGTCTACTCTCGGTAAAATATTTGAAATAGTTCTTAACAATCACTTTGTAAAGCACCTTGAGAAAAATCATCTGCTAAATGATAAGCAATATGGCTTTAGACAGA
This sequence comes from Petrolisthes cinctipes, assembly GCA_033782935.1. Lineage (NCBI taxonomy): Eukaryota > Metazoa > Arthropoda > Malacostraca > Decapoda > Porcellanidae > Petrolisthes > Petrolisthes cinctipes. Next base: position 11,384 of record JAWQEG010006481.1, read on the forward strand.
GACGATCTACTGTGGACCTGCTCTGTTATTTCACAGATAACATATTCCAATCAACTGATAAATATGGAGAGACTCACACAATTTGCCTTGATATATCTAAAGCCTTTGACAGAGTATGGCACAGATCATTACTGTCTAAGCTTCCACATTATGGCCTTCAATCTTTTGTTCCCCTAATTAATTCATATCTTAGCAACAGAAAATTACGTGTGATGGTAGATGGTCTGTATTCCGACTTTCATCCCATTAATGCTGGTGTTCCTCAAGGAGCGGTCTTGGCTCCAACTTTGTTCCTCATTCATATTAATGATCTTTTGTCAGTTACTCAGAATTCAATTCACTCCTATGCTGATGATTCAACTATTCACAGTTCCTTCTCATTTAATGATAGTTTTACTCAACACAATATTTTAGAATACAAACTTGCCACTTCAATTTCATTAAATGAAGACTTAACGAAGATCTTTGAATGGGGACAAAACAACCTAGTTTCTTTCAATGCAAATAAAACTAAATACATCCCGTTCTCAAATAGATCAGATAATCAAGATTCTCACATTATTTTCAATAATACAAATATCCCCAAGTCCCACAGCATTGATCTCCTTGGTGTAACTTTAAATGAAAACCTCAGTTGGACTCCCTATGTAAAATCCATTGCCAAAACTGCATCTAGGAAGATGGGACTTTTATACAGAGCTTGTAATTATTTGACTGACGAGCAGTTAGCAGTAATATATAAGAGTCATGTGCGTTCCCAGATGGAATATTGTTCACCTCTGTGGGCTGGTTGTGGATCGGTGGTGTTAAGACAATTAGATAAAATTCAAAACAGAGTTGTCAGACTGATCAATAATCCTATGATCACTAATGAATTCCCTCCCTTATCAGTACGTAGAAATGTTGCTTCCCTTGCACTATTTTATAGATACTTTTATAAGAAATGTTCGGATGAACTTGCCCTGATTATACCACCCCTTCGCGTCTTCCCACGGAGGACTAGGGCAGCTGAGAATGCGCATGAGTTCACACTGACTCCTCCACGTTGCAGGACAACTGCTTACAAAAATTCATTTACTCCCCGTACTACTTCCCTGTGGAATTCTCTACCAAGGGAATGTTTTCCAGCAAGTTATAACCCCCAGCAATTTAAATCCAGTTGTTTTAAATATTTTATGAGTGGAGGATGCCAATAGGCAAATGGAACCATTTATTTATTTGTTTCTTCCTTTCCTCCACTCACTATATGTAAAAAAAAAAAAAAAAAAATGTACCCCCGGGCCAACAAGCCCACCGTCTGTCTTCCTTGTTGTGCCACCCAATCGGGCGATCTCGTCGGCTACCAAGAAGGAATGAGAGATAGTAAAGGAGACAAATAGAACAGTCCAGGGTGTTGTAGAGGATGCCAGATTCCTCATTTCTGGATAGAACCAGCCCTCACCAGGTGTTTATGTTTTCGTGTATACAGTCATACGAGCATACACGCTCATACAAGCAGCAAGACAGAGAGAGAGCATGGTGCATCCTCTCCCTCTCATTATTGCTCGGTAACTGAGGAGCAAGAGTGCCAGGCCTCAGTGCCCGTCAGGCAGGCGCGCTGTGTGTGTGTCGCGAGGGACGACGTGTGGGTTGCCTGCACACCACCTAACACTCTCCCTCCCTCACTGATAGTACACCGGCACTCAAAAGTCTGTTACCACCTCGGTACAGAGACATAGGACTGTATACGGACTGTTATGAAAAAAATTATAAAAAATAAAATTATTATTGTTTTTTTATTAAAAATAAAAAAAAAAATATAAAACATAATTTATAAAAAAATAATTTAAAAAAAGTTATAAAAAAAAAATTATAAAAAAAATTTATAAAAAAAAATCATAACAAAAAATTATAACAAAAAAATATAAAAAAAATGTATAAAAAAAATTCTAAAAAAAAATTCTAAAAAAAAATATAAAAGAAAATTATAATTTTTTTTTTAAATAACTTATAAAAGAAATTTAAAAAAAAATTATAATTTTTTTTTTATAAAAAAAATATATATATATATATATATATATATATATATATATATATATATATATATATATATATATATATATATATATATATATATATATATATATATATATATATATATATATATATATATATATATATATATATATATATATGTATATATATATATATATATATATATATTTTTATAAAAATAAATTTTATACAAAAATTGTTTTTAATAAAAAATACATTTTATAAAATAAAATTATAAAAAAATTATTTTATAAAAAAAAATTATAAAAAAAATTATAAATAAAAATAATAAAAAAAAAAATTTTTTTATAAAACAAAATTATAAAAAAAATATTTTTTTTTATAAAAAAGAAAATTTATAAAAAAAAATTTATAAACAAAAAAAAATATAAAAAAATAATATAATTTTTTTTATAAAAAATAAATTTTATAAAAAAATAATTTATAAAAAAATTATTTATAAAAAAAGAAAAAAAATTAAAATAAAAAAAATATAAAAAAAATTTATAAAAAAAATTTATATGAAAAATACATTTTATAAAAAAAACATTTATAAAAAAATTATTTTATAAAAAAAAATTATAAAAAAAATAATTATAAAAAAATTATAAAAAAAAATTATAAAAATTATATAAAAACATTTATAAAAAAAATTATAATAAAAATATTTATAAAACAAAATTATAAAAAAAAATGTTATAAATAAAAAAATTATAAAAAAATTTATAAATTTTTTTTTATAAAAAAATTTATAAAATAATTTATTTATATTATTTATTTTTTATAAAAAAATATTTTTATAAAATTCATTTATATATATATAAAGAAAATTATATTAAAAAAATTTATATAATATTTTTTTTATATAAAAAAAAATTTATGTAAAAAAAAATTATATAAAAAATATTTATATAAACAAAAATTTTTATATAAACAAAAGTTTATGGGAAAAAGTTTGAAGAACCCTGCTTTATACTATTGGTGATTCGATACCGTTCACTGTGTGACACACGTCTTCTCTACCTGATCATTCGTTACCCTCGCACATTACCTCCTATATAGTTCCGCCCATATTTCTCTCCTCCTCTCCCACTAACATCCCCCCTCCCTCCACCTGCAACTGTTGCTAGATCCGACGAGGCCCAAACCAAGTTGCTGGTGTAAGAAGTGTGGACCCTTGATCTGTCCGGAGCTGTACACTCGCGGTCAGAAATTGTGTCCTGATGCCTTGGCACGATGAATTGCAACTAGCCAAGCTTTGATGATTCGAACAAATGTGTGTTGTAGGGAGACGCACAGTTGTTGTTCAAAGCTAGGCTGTTTGCGATTCATCTTGCCAGGGGATCGGGACACAATTTCTGACAGCGAGTGTACAATGGAGGGAATGACTTCACTGATACAGTATCTTCAAGAAAGGGATGAACAACGTCGAATTGAAGACGAAAGGAGACGTGCAGAGGAAGTTGAGACAAAGAAACAAGAGATGGCTGCTTTCATGGTTGCCTTGACAAATCAATCTCCCTTGTCATCAAGCCCAGACAGTAAGTTACAACAGCATCAACCAACACAGCACAAGAAGCCTGTGATCAAGACACCGTCTCCACTCCAAGCAGATGCTTCATTCCAACAGTTCAGGGATTGGAAGCGTCGTTGGCAGGATTACTCAGTCATGACAGACCTGTCAACCATCCCATTGGCCCAACAACACATACAGCACATGTTTAAGCCCGGAGATACTGCACATTCTACAGTATCGTCTTCAGCTACCCCAGGACGACAGTACGCCCATCTAAGCGGTGCTTGAGATGATGGACAAGTACTACAAAGCACAGACAAATGAAGCCCTTCTTAGGAGAAACTTATTCAGCTGCCAACACTAATTACACATACAACACCACAAATATACAGGCATCATCACCTGCCAACACTAACACATACAACAACACAGTCAACACTAACACAACACAACACAACACCCCCACAACCAACACACACACACACACACACACAAGCACACACACACACAAGCACAAACACACACACACAAGCACAAACACACACACACACACACACACCACTAAGCCGACTGATAAACACACTCGTTGTAGCACCTGTTTTGCAGCAACACTCACACATAAACATGGCCATAACCCTTCTTTTTTATCTCGGGCTCTATCTATCTCTCTAAGGCCCTCGCTTATCTATTCGATCTCCAGGCTTACTGCTCGCTCACCTTGCTAACACACACACATACATACACGTCAGAGCACACACACACACACACACACACACACACATACATATGTAAGCACGCATTCCCACACTAAGCCCTTACGCACTCACAGACACACACACAAAAAAAAATAAAACGCACATGATTAAAAAAAAAAAAAAAAACACACACACACAAGAAAAACATGGCTGGTGGATGTCATATATAGCGGGTGGATGTGACACGCTGCGTGGAAGTGATACGCCGGGTGGATGCGACACAGGGGTCCGGGGAGTGGGAGATTAATCAGTACCATCGAAGCCCGGATTACACTGCAAGGGGGAGTGATGGGGAGCCGGGGAGTAGGAAAGGGGTCGACGAGTGGAGGGGACGGGAAGGGAACTACTACGAGTATATAGTATAGTGTAGTCTGTGTGTGGTCTCTGGAATATATATTAATCTCTATTTTTTTTTTTTTAGGCTTGTACAGTCGCTGCCTAAACATCTGTGCCCCCTACACACACACACACACACACACACACACACAGCATGCGTCACGGTGTACTGGAGTGTTCCCTTCCCCTCCTGCACCATCATACCATAACGTAAAAATATCATGAGAGAGGGGGTCGAGTCTCCCCTCTTCACCATCAGCACAGGGGGCCCCAATTTAGCTGTTTTTCATACTCGATGTACCAATTCAGTTGTTTTCTGTACAGTCGGCAGCATAAGTTCGCTTCATTTCCACCTGTGTATGTATTAGCTATAGTGATGTTGTAATACAATTTTAATACAGAGATGACAGATATAGTTCTCATATGGTAAATTGCGTATGTTGTTGAAATAAAAACTGGTTCAGAATGCAACTATCTGGTCATATTAGCAATATTAAATACATGAGATGGACGCGAATTTATACTGCAGACTGTACATCGTTTGCCAGTTTAGTTATTGCTGTATCCTATGTTTATGTAACGATGATTTTTGTAGTTATTATTGTATACTCTGCTTCTGTAACTTGATGGTTTTTATAGTTATTACTGTATACTCTGGTTATGTAATTTGGTGGTGTTCTTTTAGTAATTACAGTCTCTTCTCTACTTAAGTAAAATAGTTTTGTCCTATTTTTAGTTATTACTGTATATTATGATTAAATAATTTAGTGTTTTGGCTTTACTGACTTTATTTGTTGATTGTGAGGTTCTTCTCTATCTCGTTTTAAGCAGATTTTGTCATATTATTATTATTTGTCATATGATTATTGTCAGTATTGCGATTTTTTTTTCTACCGTCCGTGAGCCAGTTCATTGATATTCATGTTCTGAGTTTGTTATGTTGTTCGTTTTCTATACTCAATTTACCAAGTTTCTGTTTTTTTTTTTTTTTTTTTCCTTCTACATATTCTTTGCTCTTCTGACTTTTCATGCTCTCTGGCAAAGCTCTCACTGTATTCCTTATCACCACTACAAACACTTATCACCCACACACACACTTTCCACCCACCCATCCGCCCTCACCAACCACCTTCATATCCCATTACCCTAAGCAAGCACCCTCACATCTCGCCCAAACACACACACTTTCCACACCCCCTACTCGACCCCCCCCCCCCACCACCACCACTTACCCACCCACACACCTTCCTTCCTTCCCGTATTACCTCCAACCCACCCACACACACACACAAACCCACCCACCATCCTTCCGTCTGTCCTTCCTTCCTTCCTCGCCCCCCCCCCCCAACCCACCACCACAACTTACCCACCCACACACGTTCCTTCCTTGCTTCCCGTATTACCTCCTGCCACCCACACACACACACACCCACCCACCATCCTTCCGTCTGTCCTACCTTCCTTCCTCGCCCCCCCCCCACCACAACCACTTACCCACCCACACACCTTCCTTCCTTCCCGTATTACCTCCAACCCACCCACACACACCCACCCACCATCCTTCCGTCCGTCCTTCCTTCCTGCTTCACCCCCCTCCCCCCCCCCCACCACCACCACCACCACCACCACTACCTTCCTTCTTCCCGTATTACCTCCTGCCACCCACACACACACCCACACACCATCCTTCCGTCCGTCCGTCCTTCCTTCCTGCTTCATCCCCACCCACCACCACCACTACCACCCACAACCTGCCTGCCAGCCTCACCCTTTCAGACGCATGTATTGTTCTCCTCGCCAATCATTTATCCGTCTTCCTCCCCTCGTTCCAATTACCTATTCATTCTGCCAGCCTTTTGTTCTCTTCCTCTGTAACCCCAAGTGGCAGCCCGGGTCAGGTCAGGTCAGGTCGGGGCGGGACGGAGGCGGGTCATGTCAGGTTAGATTGGGGCGGGTCTTGTCTGGTTACGTTGAATCAGATCAGGTTGGGTCAGGTCGGGTTATGAAAAGCAAGTTCATGTCAGGTATGGTTAGGCGTGATTGGGTAGGGTTAGTTCAGTGAAAAGGACTGCATGGGGGTTGAGTGAAAGTGGAGGATTGGTATTCAGGATAGAGGGGGGAGTGTGAGAGGCTGGGGGCAACGGTGACTCAAATGTTTCAACGACACAAGAGGACGGCCTGGGGATTCAATGAGGTGTTGTGGCCAGCTGCTAATGTTAATATATATTAGTTTCTCATCCATTCTGCCCTTGTTGTATGGAACGAACGTAAACACTGAAGATCAAGAACCCGTAATAATAAATAAATAACCTGTCGACTGCCTCTGGGTTCTTGTAGGTTAAATAAAATCGTTTGGAGTTTGTGATGGCAGAAAAATAATGATGTAGGCTTACGATATAATTCTTTACTTCTTGAAAATGGCGTATTGTCGTTTAATTAATCACGCTTCTGGTCACATTCAATTTCCCTTCACTGTTCACTCTCACGGCTTCCTCTCACAACATTAATCTTGGTCATCGAACTTGATTGAGATACTGTAATATAATTTGTTCAGATTGGTCTATATATATATATATATGTTGTTTTTTTTTTTTTTTTTTTTTTTTTTTTTTTTTTTTTTTTTTTTTCGTCCTGTTCCCGTATTCCAATTTTCATGCGACGAAAATACAGTATATATATGAATTGGCAGCTTCATCACCGAACTGTTTTGTGAGGCTTCAGTATTTTAATCTCATGCTTCGTGACTTGATTGGAAGGGAAAGATGATGAATAGAAAAGATGGGAGGGAGGTAGGCTAAATGGGGATAATAAGGGAATAGAGGATGGAGAGGATGGAAGGATTAGAAGGAGACATGGCAGAAGAGAAGGAAGTGTGATTGGAGAATGGGAGAGGAAGAGAAGGAGGAAGAGGAGGAGGAACAGGAAGTATGGAAGAAAGGATGATTGAGAAAGAAGGAAACTGTAGAAGTGGCAGAAAAAATGGTGATGGAAAAGAGAGAGAGAGAGAGAGAGAGAGAGAGAGAGAGAGAGAGAGAGAGAGAGAGAGAGAGAGAGAGAGAGAGAGAGAGAGAGAGAGAGAGAGTGTGTGTGTGTGTGTAGGTAACTTAATTTAGATAAACATAAAAAAAAAATACATGCTGATCAGTAACGATAAATCCTATAACATCTAAAGCTTCATATTGGAGTTGTTTAAATAATGAGCGGAAATATTGTATGCATAATTCATTTGATCTGATAATAATAATGATACACACGCGTACGCTCTCACCTATACAAGTACACACACACACACACCACACACATACATACATACATACATACATACATACATGCACAATGCCACGTATACACTCACACATTCAATGACAAACACACACACACACACATACATACATACATACATACATGCACACTGCCACGTATACACTCATACATTCAATGACAAACACACACACACGCACACACAAATACATGCACACAGGCAATTTTATCATAGTTTGCAATGTTCAATCCTGTATTAAAATTTTATCACAGTTTTTTATATATACGAGTATACTTCACTATGGATCAAGTCAACTATCAGAGAAGCAGTATACCACATAGATATTTTGATATTAACTGTGTGTGTGTGTGTGTGTGTGTGTGTGTGTGTGTGTGTGTGTGTGTGTGTGTGTGTGTGGTGTGTGTGTGTGTTTTATTATAACAAGTTTTATCAAATTATTTCAAAGCTATCTTTATAATACTGCTAGTGTATTATAAATCTGTATTATTCCATATTTTTTTAATTAGAAGAATTACATTAATATTTTCGTGAAAAGACCAAAACATAAAATAAAAATCCGGGAGAAAGTGAAAAAATATCACGTTATCTTTTATTTGACAGGAGAAAAAAAAAAATCTAAAAGCCGAATACACTTATCGATATGACTATGATTTTTGTCCGTCACTTTTCACTGCCAATCAGGGGGCCGAGTCGATTCTGTCAACCTCCACGTTAGCGGGAGATTAAACTGCCCTTGTCTATATTATTTTTTTTTTACTCTGGGATTTTCAACGTTCAATAACTACCAGACTACCATCGGGTGGAGGGAATGGGACCGCCGAGTGGGACTGTGGTATTCGTAGTCAGTTTTCAAGGTATACGATCACGCCCCCAATAGTCATGCATGTAACAACAACAACAACAACAATAACAACACAAAAACAACAACAACACAACAACAACAACACAACAACAACAAATTCTTCTAGGGAACTTGGTGATGGTGAATAAAACAAAAACGAAAAAACAAAACAAGAGAGGTGGGTCATCAACTGAGAAGGAAATTTATTAAAGTGGGTCAGGATGCAGGAGGAGAAGAAGAAACCTTTACTGATGACGTTTTGTTACTGTTTATTTCATCAGGTCAAAGGTCAGATTTTTTTTTAGAGCCCTGTGTTTGTTGTTGTTGTTGTTGTTGTTGTTGTTGTTGTTGTTTACTCTGGACGCTGTGCACTGTAGGTCATTCGGGTCGGACACTCTTTTTATAATCGGGTCTGAGTAGGAAATAATAGAGTTGTAAAGGGCAAAAATTAGCAGCGCCTTTCATTCGCTTGCCTCGGTAAACACGTCAATATTTGCCCGAGAAGTTTTTTTTTTTTTTTTTTTTTTTTTTCTTTTTTTTTTACATTTTTCGATTCAGTGAGCGACGTGAGACCGAGTTTACACAGCGGGGTGGTATACTGGGTGTTGTAACTGGCTGGGTGAGAAGTGTGTGTGTGTGTGTGTTAAGGGAAAAGTAGTATAATTTTGGTACTTTAGAACGTCTTGATTCCTAAAAAAAAAAAAAAAAAAAAAAAAAAAAAAAAAAAAAAAAAAAAAAATCAGAAGAACTTGATTAACAAAAATAGTGGTTGGTGGCCTGTCGGTTTTTTTGCTTGGAATAGTTTGTAGGAATCAGTTGCTCCAAATTTAGCAACGCTGTATACATACCCCCCCTCCCCCCACCATACCCCCACTTAATACCCATCCCACGGAAACACAAAATAATATTGAAATAAAGTGAAATCACAGAATAAAAAACTCTAGTGGAATGAACCCATGTGGCCTTCTTATTTCTTCTTCTTCTTCTCGTGGTGTGTCTTAGTGTTGGAGGGGTTGGGGTTGGGGTTGGGTGCCTTCTTCTTTGATGGGGGTTCCTGGCAAGCTTCTCCCTCACACTCGGCTGCTTCCTACCTGAGACACATCACCCACTACACGGTCATACCAAGGCTGTGTTTACATTTTGGCTGTGTAGACTTTGAAGCTTGTCTATTTTTCTTACCACTCCTTCAAACTGACACACATTTTATAGAGCATATATTTTGCTGTATTTTTTTTTTCTATATATGTATTATAATTTGTGTATATATTTTATTGCTGTATTTGACACATTTTATAGAGCATATATTTTGCTGTATTTTTTTTTTTTATATATATGTATTATAATTTGTGTATATATTTTATTGCTGTATTTGATATTTGTATGTATATGTTTATTTTTTGTATCATACCTCCAGTCTGACACACATTTATACCGCATATATTTTGCTGTATTTTATAATATGTTGCTGTGTTTACATTTTATTTTAATCACTGCAATCTCACACTATCACATCACTCAGCATTGTTTACATTTTAATTAAAGGGCCCACAAATATTCAGTATACATATATATTTTCTTCATGTAAACAGAGGCGGTGATAAAGTTGTTTCTGGAAGGGAGTGGACAGAGAGGCAGCCTTTAAAATAATGATAATATTAATGGTGCTGAGATGTGAAATTTTTACTCCATTTTTCACTAGTGCTGAGAATGTTATATGGCTTGGTGGTGGAGTGGGGGTGGTGGTGGTGGGGGGGGGGGGTAGTGTTAAGGGGAGATTTTTGTCTGTTGGTGACTTGGAAGGAGGTCTCTGATTTATCCAAACTATGCCACGAAACAGGTCCCCTATTAGTACACCATTGAGGGCGTCTGTTTTCTGGTATAGTTAGGAGGAATCAGTAGCCTTCCAGTTTACCGACAAGAGAATTCTCCCTTATTTATTTATATATTTATTTATTTAATTAATTATACATTCGTTTATTTATTTATTTATTTATTACAAAATTGGGCTGTTTCGTGGCTCTGTTTGGAGGAGTACATATGGAGCCTTGAATATCTGTCTCTTTCTCTGCCTGGGAGAATTGGGAGGAATCAGGAGCATCCATTTTCCCTCCTAACAATACATCAAGTTTAAATCTCACACCTTTACGAATATACAGTTGTGGTCTGTTTTTTTTTTTTCTGGCACAGTTGGGACGAATCAGGAGCACCCACTTTCTCTCTCATCTACGAATTATACAGTGGTAGCTTGATTGTTTCTCGCACGGTTGGGAGGAATCAGGAGCACCCAGTTTCTCTCTCATCTACGAATTATACAGTGGTAGCCTGATTGTTTCTTGGCACGGTTGGAGGAATCAGGAGCACCCAGTTTCCGTGCAGGCAATATCTCACTTCCAGTCTCACAGCTCGGCACATCATAAATCTCCTTCATGTGTGCTATCAAGGGGAAAGTTTGAGGAGTGGTGGGGCGTGATGGGGGGTGGGAGGGGGGGGGTACCAGGGTAGTCTTGGCTGGATGGTTGGTTGGATGGATGGTGGGGAGGGGGGTAGCCTTGGTTGGTTGGTTGGTTGGCTGGTTAAATGGTTGTTTTGTGTGATTGGTTGGTTGGATGGATTATTGGTTGATTGGTTGGTTGGATGGATGATTGGTTGGTTGGTAGGTTGGCTGACTGGCTGATTGGTTGCTTGGTTGGTTGGTTGGTTGGTAGGCTGACTGGCTTTCTGGCTGGTTGGTTTCTGACTGGCTGGCTGGCTGGCTGGTTGGTTTCTGACTGGCTGGCTGGCTGGCTGACTTGCTCTTGTGGGGGTCTGAAGATGACAGGAGGGAAAATAGGTGCATGGCAGGAGAGAATGGGATGATGTTGGAGGAAAGGGTGTAGGAGGAATGGGAGAAATTGAGGATAGGAGGAAAGGAAAGAAAGGAAGGGTAGGAGGAAAAGGAAGAAAGGGAAGAAAGGAAGGGTAGGAAGAAAAGAAGAAAGGGGAAGGTAGGAGGAAAGGGAAGAAAAGAAGGGTAGGATGAAAGGGAAGAAAAGGAGGGTAGGAGGAAAGGGAAGAAAAGGAGAGTAGGAGGAAAGGGAAGAAAGCAAGGGTAGGAGGAATAGGAGAAAGGAAGGGTTAGGAGGAATGGGAGATAGGAAGGGGTAGGAGAAATGGGAGATAGGAAGGGTAGGAGGAATGGGAGATAGGAAGAGTAGGAGGAATGGAGATAGGAAGGGTAGGAGAGCACACACACACCAGACCTTCACTCCTACCCCCAACAACTGTCCCCCACCACCTCACCCCACCCCACCCTGCCTTACTGCATTCCTCGCCCTCATCCCCACTCCCCCTTACTCCACATCCCACTCTGACCCCCAATCCTGTCCCCTATCCCCACTCCCACCACTGCCAAAACTTCCCACCCCTCATCCCTACTCCTGTCCCTTCATCCATTGCCCCAACTCTCCACTCCCTACTCCCACCACCGACCCCCACTCCCACCCCATCTACGCCTCCACTCCCACTCCTTCCACGCCTCCACTCCAACCCACTGGTCTGTTCTCAAAGGTGTGTGTGGAGGTGACGGACTGGAAAATGGGAGGAGGGAAGGGGAAGGAGAAAATTGACTGACAGAACGAGACGGAAAGAGAGAGAGAGAGAGAGAGAGAGAGAGAGAGAGAGAGAGAGAGAGAGAGAGAGAGAGAGGAGAGAGAGAGAGAGAGAGAATGTGTGTGTGTGTATGTGTGTTTGTTTGTGTGTTTGCCTGTTTGTGTGGAGGTAAGCAAATATACAATATTACAATGTTTCTCTCCATCTCTCCTTCCTTCCTTCCTTCCTTCCTTCCTACCTTCCTTCCTTCAGCCTAAATCCACTACATTACCATAATCCCCAGTTAATCCTTAGATACACACAAAGAACCTAATCCCGTACTTAAACACCACTATACTGATGGCATTGAGGGGGGGGGGGTGGAGGGTGTGAAAGGGGGGAAGGGGAGGAGGGGGGGGGGGCAGTATTATTATATCCAAAGTGCTCCGAGAAACTCAAACTTAGTACTGATGGTCTGTCGTGTGGGATAATTTGTAGGACTCGAGTACCTACAATTAAAAAAAAAAAAATAATAATAATAATAATAATAATAAAATGAATTGCCAGTATTCTATTATCCCTTAAAGTTACTCCATTATTCACCTTGGGTTAATTAGGGTATGATGTGTATAAGGTAATGTCATGCCTTCTTTTATGTGTTGTCAAGAGGTGAAAAATAGAAAAGGATTTGTTGTTGTTGTTGTTCTTGTTGTTGTTGTTTTATAATGTGTGCTGAGTGGGTCATATTAAAGGGAGATTCTTTTGTTGTTGGTAAATTGGAATATCAACTCGGTTAAATTTTGGCTTAAATTGACGAGATTTCGGCAATTTTCACGACACAATCCTGCGCGTCAAGTGTTGACGATATCGAGAACAAATATGGCCGCTGATGATCTATCTGTAATGTTATTAAGCCTAGAAAATTATATTAAAATACATGTGTGCTGTTGAAATGACAAAAATGCACCAAAATGATGCAGCAGGAAGTGGCTGTGGAAGTCCCACTTGGCGGGAAAACAAATAAAGTTCATCAACGACGACGACATATTTACCCCCTCAGATCCTACTGCTGTATTGTTCTCATCGTTATTGTTATGACAAATAACAACAAAGTACTGTGAACCCAGACCTCTGATACCTCTTTGTTCCAACACGGTGAAAAGCCTACAAATAAAGAAACTAACCAAAATAGAGTAAAAAGTTAGAAGGTACTACGCCAGCCGAAGGGAGAGAGATTTGGTGTTGGTCTTCCCGCCAACACTGTGTTCGTTCTTCCGTTGTAGCT
>JAWQEG010006481.1:30000-33327 GCA_033782935.1 Petrolisthes cinctipes
TGATCTTACATGGCCTGACCTGACCTGATCTTGCATGGCCTGTTTTAACCGGACCTGATCTTTGTCCTGACCTGACCTGACCTGGTATGACTCATTGTTGTGTGCCTCACTGGTATGTTCCGTTAAGTAGAAGTTATGGTAGGGTATTGATGCTGAAAATGGTGGTGGTGGTGGTGGTGGTGGTGGTGAGAGTGGTAGTAGTGGTAGTGTTGTTGTGTGGTGGGTTGGTGGCAGACGGTGGAATAATGTTTGTAATGTTGGTAGTAGTGGTGATGAGTGTAGTGGTCTGTGGCAGGCGGTGGAATAGTGGTGGTGGTAATGTTGGTAGGAGTGGTGATGAGTGTAGAGGGTTGGTGACTGGAATAGTGTTGGTGGTAATGTTGGTAGTCGTGGTATCATCCTATTATGTTTGTGAGGCTCATAATGTTACTGTTAAATGCTGGTCAGGACGTAATAATTAGAACAATCGTGAAAACAATTAACTTTATCACCTTCCCTGTAGTACCATGAATGAGGTAAACTACTGTGGATGACTGTGGGTGATTTCTCGCTGGTGGGTGGGTGAGTGTGTGGGTGTAATTTCTCACTGGTGGCTGAGTGTAATAATAATAATAATAATAATAATAATAATTAACGGTTTATTTACATGGCAGTCAGAGACTGAAAATTTACAGAGGGGAAGATTACATTAATATTAATTCTAAGATCTATAGGCTACAACTTGGAGACATACTAATCTAGGTGTTTATTTTTCGCACTAAAGTGGGAATAGCGCTCTGGCGATAGCGGTCAGTGCGAGGGGCTCTTAGCGGCACCAGTTTGTTTTGGTGTCAGGTATCCCTGGCTGGTGGGGGGGGGGGGCGTCAGGTGGTAGGAGGTGACGGTGGCGTGGGTTACGTAGCAAGCCTTCCCCGAACTTGCTAAGGGCTTGCTCATACATGGCTGTCAGCCTGGGTAGACTCAGGGTGGTGAGGGCATTATTGTAGCTGGTGTAGGCAGGGCCGAGTATGACTCTGCATACCCTCTTCTGAACCTTCTCAAGCTGTTGTTGTGTGTGTGTGTGTGTGTGTGTGTGTGTGTGTGTGTGTGTGTGTTGATGTTCCACCTTGAATATTTTATAGTGTCCAATGTGATGTACGAATATAGGAAAGACAGACTCATTCTATATATTTGCCCATTCGATAAGTAATTCAAGATGTCTGTATAAAGGCGCCGGTTTGTGTGTGTGTGTGTGTGTGTGTGTGTGTGTGTGTGTGTGTGTGTGTGTGTGTGTGTGTGTGTGTGTGTGTGTGTGTGTGTGTGTGTGTGTGTGTGTGTGTGTGTGTGTGATACTTGTAGATGATCGATTTAGCTGTAAAACTTGCGATAGCCAATAGATTATTCAGTTCAGTGTTTAATTACATCTCATATTTCATCAAATATCCAAAAGTCTTTCTCGTCACTGGTACCCAGCATTAATCCCAAACCATTGTGTTCACCTCATTTGTCATTAATACCAGGTGCACTCATAACACCACTCCTCATACATCATTGGCACTCATAACACCACGCCTCATTCATCATTAATACCAGGTGCACTCATAACACCACTCCTCATACATCATTAATACCAGGTACACTCATAACACCACGCCTCATACATCATTGGCACTTATAACACCACCCCTCATTCATCATTAATACCAGGTACACTCATAACAACACCATCCAGTAAGCATATAATACCTACAACAGTGTAGTATCCGATTCCCTCATTAGTACCTGTTCATTGATACAACATTTTATGGGCAACACGCCAATCATGAAGGTCTCTCTCTCTCTCTCTGTACTGACGCAATGCTCGCAAAAATGGAATGAAAACAATGGTCTGTGTAACCCATACTTTGGCAACTAGCAATGGTATGCAATATTAACAGGGGTCATGGAAATCGGTGCTAGTTAAAGGGATCATCTGTTGTTTGACAATTTGGAGTGCTATTGATTCCTCTAACACTATGTCAGAAAATAGACTACCCTGGCATATGAAATTTTGTGTTAGTTAAAGGCGATGATCTGATATGGGAAATTTAGAATGCTACTGATTCCTCCACACTATATAATTATGTTCAGAGAATAGACTACCTTGGTATAAAAGTAGAGAATCTGTTTTGCAGTATAGTTTGCAGGAATTTTAATAAAGCAATGTAATTTTCGAACACAGATTGTCCTCTAAGTCATTTGTAACCATATTATAATAAAATGATCTCACGCAGAAGATTCTAAAGAAAAAAACTTGTATTGAGTTACACTAATACAGACGTTCCTATCTATTCTCGCTTTCAGATCCCGCCTGAAAGATCGTGATAACTTGATACACTAATGAATGAATGGATAGCCAACCACTTCAACATCACAACGTTCTCCACCAAAACCACTTTACAAAGGAGTGTGGGTGAGTATCCCTGTGTCTAGTTATTTCACTTCCCAACTCCCTCAAGACTTCGAACACAATAATTATAGACTCGAACATAACACACTCGAACGTAACACACTCGAACATAACACACTCGAACGTAACACACTCGAACGTAACACACTCGAACGTAACACACTCGAACGTAACACACGGTCAACACCAAATCCTCGAACATAACACACTCGAACGTAACACACTCGAACATAAAGCACTCGAACATAACACACTCGAACGTAACACACTCGAACATAAAACACTCGAACATAACACACTCGAACGTAACACACTCGAACGTAAACACACTCGAACATAACACACTCGAACGTAACACACTCGAACGTAACACACTCGAACGTAACACACTCGAACGTAACACACGGCCAACACCAAATCCTCGAACATAACACACTCGAACGTAACACACTCGAACGTAACACACTCGAACGTAACACACTCGAACGTAACACACTCGAACGTAACACACTCGAACGTAACACACTCGAACGTAACACACGGCCAACACCATACGCTCTAACATAACACACTCGTACAGAATACACTCTTGAACAGAACACGCTCGTACACGATACACACTCGCAAAAACACACTCGAACACAACACACAGCCAACACCAAATCAACAGAGGTGGAGTAGGACAGAAAAATCCATATTCACAAGAAATTTATTCATGGCTAAAGTACACACACACACACACACACACACACACACACACACACACACACACACACACACACACACACCACACACACACACACACACACACACACACACACACACACACACACACACACACACATACACACACACACACACACACACACACTCACACACACATAAACAAGAACACTCAC